>JAVTVY010044400.1:0-22089 GCA_036873755.1 Hanleya hanleyi | reverse complement strand
CACACTTGTCGAATTTATTATAGACAAACACAAAATACAAGAGTTCAATGTACACGTCTCTCATTCTGTCCCAGTGTATTTGCACGAATATTTGTTGTCCAAAGACGGTTTTGGTTCTGGAATAGCTCCAAATCCTTATGGAGAGAAAATGTCCCGTTTTGCAAAAGATGCTGTTATTCAAAACCATGAGAGAAAAGCTCAAATAAAAAATGATATATTGTGGTAGAGTAAAACAACTTTCTGTCAAGGCAAAATTGTATCTAATTTGAGCTAAGGTCAGGAAGAGCATTTCATATAGTAACAACTTCATGAGAATTACTTAATACGAACAAAATAAGCGGTTAAATATTCCCCTAATTTATGATAGCATGTTATCACTGTCTTCTAAGTTATCCAAATCAATGGTCAATATTCAGTGTATGATGTCCATTATTAGGGTGGTTTATAGAGTCGTGCATATGGCATCAAATGTTAATTAGTGATATTAGTGATATAAGAGAGTTCTCCACATAGGCCTCAATTTGCTGGGTTATGTGGTCGAAAGCAGCAGCATCTCGTTTCCCGATACTTATTGGCAATGTCAATCCGCGGCTGATTTCTGAGCGACTCGTACACTGGAAGTAAAGAAGAGTACATTCTGGTAACTTTGTAACTATTCGTTTGGTTTCTAAGATATATTAGCATATCCGGTGCTTTTTGCAAGATAGTCAGTAGAAGACAAACTTCATATACTATCGTGACAGTGTGTTTAATATATATCGCAAACTGGGTGTATTCGGAAAACATGGAAACGAATTTGGACAATGGCATGACTAAAGAACAAAAGCGACAATTTCTCACAAAATATGAATATATTTCCAGTTTGTTTGTTGTTCCGAAACTTTAGGGAGCAAGTCTAGTTTTCATAGGCCTGCATTATTTACCCAACTAGTCTCGTCCTATTGTTCTAAAAAAAAATTGACATGCAGCTGCTCGGTACCAAGTTTTTCCAGTCTGTCTATTTTCTAGAAAGTTTTTATCTTTTGACAAATATCCTCGCCCCAATGATATATTCCTCTATATATTTTGAAAATCCCATTCATCTGCAAGATAATGACACCACAAAGGTGAGTCTTGTTCATCATGGTTTCTGTTTCCTGCGAGTGCCGGTGTTATGGCTAAGAATGTCCGTTCTCATACCATGTTCCCCGTCTCTGAATGTAGAAAACCAAACTTGACATTGATACTTCCACAGCAAACTACATACATTCGTATCGCGAACTTTCAGCTGCATGAGCGAAGTTCCATCTCCAAATCGTCGTGCGGATAGGGGTAGTACACATGGTCTATAAAGTTAGCTAACCGTTACCGAGTAGGAATAATCATATGAATCGAAATTTTCTCAAGGATATTCACATTATCATCTCAGTTGCTGGAAATTTCTTAATCCAACGTGCAAAATCACACGCAGAAACACCTGATTCCGTTATCAGTGAGCCTAACCACAAATCGACTGAAATGATATTTGGCAATGCGAAGTATCCTCGACCAAGAATGTTCCACCTGCCAGAAATCCCCGTAACAACGTGTCTTAGTTAACCCGTGACATCGACGGCCTCGTTCTCGATCTCAAAATCTATCGTCGAACACGTACTGCGAATTAGCCAGACATTGGGCCCAATGCTATAGGCTAGAAGATGTTGAGATCGAAAACGATCGAAAATGCCTACATCTGATCAACTGAGACGCTGTCACGAGGGAAGCCCTTCCGTTCTATGAATAACTAGTCACGATGGAAGACCAATCGTTGGACGGCTCGCTGCCACTGTCTGTCAATACCTAACTTGGCTGACAGTCCTACAGTCAAAGCTCGCACACCAGTCTCAAAGGGTTTCAAAAGTAGGATTTTCGCCAACAAACAATCCTACTTCGGTAGGTCAAAGAATTTCCTCCCTATAGTGTTGTCTCTCTCTCTGGCCCCTCTCCGGCGTCTCTCTTTCTCAGTTCATCCAACAGGTTCTAATGGGTTTTAAGAAGTGCCCAGGTGTCTGCATACACCTCTTGAAATACACTCTAGTTGCCTCACTAAAACAGTACATAACAGAATTCCCCCTTCCTAACGAGGTGAATTCTGACAAACGTCCCCAATTAGCTTAATTAATATTACCTTATAGTATGGGCGAAAATTGCATGTAGAATTTTTTTTAGGCCTATACCTCATTTGAGATAGTTTAGAGTTCACTTTTCGATATATGCGACATGATTACGTACGAACCTGCATCTGGTTGGTTGATGTGGATTTTCGAATATCTGTAAGTAAAATATATTGTATTCAGTTCATTTCGTGAGAAAATATTTGTTCACAGATTTGTCTCATATAGCAATACGTATTACCATAATTGTGATTTGTTATGGTTGAATAGGTCTGATACACTCAGTGTACACCATTAACATAATCATCGTATATTTGCTTTTGAAAATTCATACCGGGTTATTATAATTATGCAACCGGCTGTATGTCAAATATATTTAACGTTTCCTGTATGAGGATGTATGATAAAAATACTACTCCATACATTTTTCATATGCCATGTTGAGCAGGATAGGTTCTAATGATAATACTGGAACTACTGGATAGACAGTGTGCGGGTTGAAGAGTTTGAGCAGGCACTTAAGAACACTTAATGAAAATTGATGGCTTCTAATCATGGGATTGTTTGACATGTACTGTGTGATTACTTTCCATTCTTCCCTCCGTGTTTTGCTCTTCCCAATATTTAAAATTCTCATATATGTTTGTTGAACTATTCTACGTCTCATAGTGTCTACGTCTTAGTTTTATTACTAATATAGGACAGTATTACATATCCACAATTGAACTTACCCTTGATCATCTGTTTCTTCATCTAAAAGGAACAAAAATGATGTTGTTATGCCCAACAGACAAAATCCTCACACTGAGTACTGGCATAGTAGATTGGATAGCGAGTTTTCAGAGTTATGACATTTTTTCTTGCATCATGTAAACGGATTTCTACTTATTATACATGTAGATTGCGATGCTGATAAGGGATCATACGAAAACGAGTTCTGCCACCATGAATTAAAAGTATTTTTTTACATTTGGTACATCAGACATATCTGGAATGACATGGAAGTTGTAAGGTAAACTGGAAATAGGATGAAAATTTGACACCTTTCAAAAGGCTGACTTGGATACTTCATGAATTCCATTTCACAGTATGGAATATACAAGCGCCTAGTCCGTCATTCATTATTCAGCCGTCGTCGATTAAGAATTTCCGTATCCATAATCCAAAGACCCAATTCATATAATATCATTGGTAAACAAGAGCCCAAGGGGCTTCAATATACGCCCGTATATCTGGAATTACATTCGTTCAAATTTCAAGGTTGTTTAATAGCCTTGATTCCAATTGATCTAGCAACCCAGAGAAACGTCTACAATTTTTTGCTCATGAGAATGTAACATATATCACATCTTATATTGAATGATAAACTAAAATGAGCTTAACTCTTGGTAACTAGTTGACCTTGAAGCAAGAGCTGAGAGCTCACATATCCCACACTGAAATTGACAATAGTCAAACACAAGAAAATAGTAGTTTCCCTGCAAATGGATTCCTTTCAGACGAGAGAATTTTTCATGAAGGAAGAAGAAAGTGATGAAGTAAACCTTTGTTCTTGAGTTAATAAACAGGTGTGAAGTTCATAAAGGACTCCTCTCCCCGTTAAGTTAGTAAAAGTATGGTTTTTATTTCACAACAGTTTAACTAAATGAGGCGTTTCAAACATGGGAGACAACTCCACAGGACAATACCATATAAATGCAGGGGAAAGAACTTCGAATATTCCAACAATATTCCAACACATATAGTCAGCTAAGCTTGATTCAGTTTTGGGGGACTGCGACCTAGACCTTTGACAAATTGATCTCATATGTATGGCTCCACTTTGCCATGCGAGTAAGGCATACTCAAAGTTTGCTACCAATCCATACCTTGAAACTAGAGCTATCGCATGGACAACAAATGTTAATGGATGAATGGACAGAACGCAACATCGCATTACACGACCTCGTCTTCGACAGGCATATGAAAATGTTACTTTTAATGATTTCTTGATTTTGGGGTCACAGTGACCTTGACCTTTGACCTTGACTTCAATTTTGGTACACAACACATCGTCTTCCCTCAATCTATCAATGCACACAAAAAATCATGATTGTTAATGATTTCCTGATTTTGGGGTCACAGTGACCTTGACCTTTGACCTTGACCTAAATTTTGGTACATGACAAACCGTCTCCCCTCAATTTCTCAATGGGCACAAAAAAATAATGATTTTTAACAATTTCACGATTTTGGGGTCACAGTGACCTTGACCATTGACCTTGACCTACATTTTGGTATGTGACACATTGTGTCCCCCTAATATATCTACTGACACAAAAACTGGTATTTTTAATAATTTCCTAATTTTGGGGTCAGTGACCTTTGACCTTGACTTAATTTTTGGTATGTATCACTTCATTTCCGCCTATTGAATCCACTCACAAAAAATTAGAAGATTTTTAACGATTTCCTGATTTTCCGATCACACTGACCTTTGACCTCTGACCTTGACCTATATTTAATATGCAACACATCGTTCCCCCCCCCCCCAGGGCATCCACTCACCAAAAATTAGAACTGTAGATAGAAAACTGTCAATGATCAATGATTTCCTAATTTTTGGCAACAGTGACCTTTGACCTCGACCTCAATGTTGGTACGCGACACATCGTCTCCACCTGGCGTATCCACTCACAAAATATTGCAACTGTGGATAGAAAACGTTCACAGATATAGACCGGACACGAACACTTCAGTGATTTCCTGTTTTTTAGGCCAGTGACCTTCGACCTGTCACATCGACCTTCATTTTGGTACGCGACACATCGTCTCCCCATAGGGTACCCACTCACCAAAAATTGGAGCTATGGATAGGAAACTGTCCCAGATATAGACCGGGCACGAGAACCGGACAGATGGACAGACGGACAGACGGACGGAAACCGCCATCACATAATACGTCCGCCTTTTGGGCGGGCGTATAAAAATTCAAACAACGAAACATAGTATATATAAAAGTAGGCTAGTTGCCTGCAAAAGAGAAGCGTTTAACAGGTTTCACTGATGCCGGCATTTGACATCGTCATTTTCCAAAAATATCAATTCCGTATCGCTGATCAGTATTTTTTATGTAAATCAGTCACGCTTTGATTGTGATTGTTCATATGAACATCATGAGGATCTTGTAATACATGAATCCATACGGCCCCTAAACGTAACGCCATGCATCTCGTACGATACATTCCTGTTTTGTAATCGGCATGATACGTATCAGCAAATTTGAGAAAGTTGAGTGTAGGCGCTTGTAGGTATAGCCCTCTTTAATAAGATTCAGCAATAATGATTTGTGATTTGTCACGTTTATCAAATTCGTCACATTTAACACAGGATCTAGCAAATGCTGCTAGGAGAGTTATGTATACGACATATGCAGGCGCATACATTTCCAAGGAAATGATAAGCGGGAAGGCGTCCCCGGAAGACGACGAATGGTAAATAGGCCGACATTACTTTCAGCTGAGGATGATACGATGCATGTATACACAGATTGTGAGATGTCCGAGATAAACCAGGAAGTCGTTGTTTTAGTACATGGTATTGCAATCAAAACTCACCTCCGAATATTTCCTCGTAATCAGGCACTCCACCTGGGGAAGAGAAGGATCTGTGTTATTATGCCTGTCATGAATCTACAGTATATCAGTTTTCATGTACATCAAAACACGTCTTGCAATTGTACATATTTACTTTCCATACAAATTAACCACTTCAAGATGGGGTTTCTTCTTCAATCCACAAAATGACTTGAATGATTCTCATAGGTTACCAACCCTGTTCTACCTGGATTAAGTGTTTTGCATGTGCATAAAAGAACCTTGGAACTTACAACCCATTTCAATTTCCTGGTCACGAATATCGCCTCCAACTGCCCCGCCGCAACTGTGGACGAGAAGCAGTCAAACAAAAGATTTACAAATGGAAACTTCAGCGCTTTATTGTTCATTTGTACACGATAAGAAATTAAAACCATTTCCACGGAATATTGTGAAATTATACAGGCATCGAATCAGATATTAAGTACGGTAGGTCACCATCATCCATACACATTTCTGCCTCAATAATCAAATGCCTTTTTCTATAAAACTGCAAGAAGACAGGACAGAACAGCTCATTCTTTGGCGAAAGAAAAGCTATAATAATTTTCCAATGACAGAAAGTAATCATAGGAATTATTATCGTAGTCACATTTACCTATACAAGGATGTGCGTCTTTCACCTACAAAATAAAGACAAGAATGGAGACTGAGTTGACCAACGAACACGAATATATGTACCGTGACAAGTAGTGTTTATAATCAGACCTAACACGCTTAAAACTAAAGTGTTGAAACTTACTCGTAAAGTGTTGAAATAACCCTTTAAGTGTGTCCACAGGGACTGCTTAAGTGAATATACTGCGTTTTAAGCTTGTGTTCTTGATATACTTATAATTCCAAAGAGGATACCTCGTGTGGTATAACTATATCTTAGTATATATCTTGTAAACATTTTCAGTCTTTGAACAGAACGCATTCGAAAAAAATGCTCTCATGTCAGATAAACATGACAATACCTCGGTTTGACTTCACTTTCCAGGAAGTTACTACTATAGCTAATATCAGCAACAGCAAGCCGATGACTCCCAACAACACCCAGACGAACAACAAGTAGTCTGATCCTGATTGTGCTGAAATAGTCAAATCATCGGTACGATAGAACAACAAATAATGACATTTCTTAACCAGGCTACACTTTTAAACTGAACGAAGTTATTAACTTATTGTCTGTATATTGCTGTATGGAATTCACTTGTTTCTCTAGCATTCTCTGTTTCTGATGACGATTGCTTTAACATTATGCTTGATGATTGCAACTTTGAAACCGAATTATTAGTCTCTTTTCGTTTCTTGAATATTTGTGATCATCTCTGTATTGTATATGCCAGACAGATTAACATACCAACTAACATTTTGTATCGTAACTAATTGAAGTCTTACACAATAGGATCAGTAGATGAACCGAAAGTATTAGTTCTGACTGAACTAAGCCAAAATAGACAATCTGATTGGATAATGGGTGTATTGTGCAAGTCTCGCATTCTGCGGCATCCGGGTTTGGGAGGCATACTAAATTGGAGCGATATGCAAGAGGTGGGGAAAACTAACGACGTCTGGTGACTGAAAAGAAACCATAGGACTCCACAGGAAAGCCTTCCTCGGCAACTCACATTCAGACCCGAGAATTCGGTGTATTCTCGGATGTAGCCTTAGTAACTCAGACGCGCTTTTATTGCAGCGTTTCATGTGAAGACTGTGAAGTATTCACACGGCCCCTAGTACCGGCTTAAGTACATACTAATACTGTCTGGTTAAACAATTCAATAATTCAATTCAAAAATTCAATTCAAGACGAGACCACCATTTCAACGTGTAACTGGGATAATTATATCTTAACTTTCAACACGGATACATCATCAATCATGTGTGCATGTAAGTATTTAAAAAAAACTACCCCTCTATATTTATCGCTTACACAAAGGCATTTCTCTGGTAGAAAAGGAAATTAAATACAAATATTTACCG
Source organism: Hanleya hanleyi (assembly GCA_036873755.1). NCBI lineage: Eukaryota > Metazoa > Mollusca > Polyplacophora > Lepidopleurida > Hanleyidae > Hanleya > Hanleya hanleyi. Next base: position 14,354 of record JAVTVY010044400.1, on the reverse strand, counting down.
TCTTCAATAACAATTTGCATCTCTCGAGAACCATTAATACCATTAGAAACGCTACAGGTGTAGAGAGCCGTGCCGTTACTCGGAGAACTGTGGGTACTCTTGGATGTGTTTACTGCTTCATACAGCAGTTCTCTGTGACCTGTTCTCTCTAGCCAGATACGGAATGTGTAAATAGCTGGTATACCGTCTGCGGAACAGATCAACTGACCGTGACCATGGGCCAACACAATTTCTGGGGGATCTGAAAAAAAAGAGTTGATTTAAACAGTATATTGATTTATAGCCTATTTTAACGCATTTCCACAGCAAAAACAAAGCAATATACACGTCAGATGAGACTTTACAACGAATATTATGGATGAAGAATACTGATCAGCGATACGGATTCGATATTTTTGGAACATCATGATGCCTTGCCGGCATCATTGAAAACTGTTGACCGCTTCTCTCTTGCAGGAAACAAGCCTATGTTTATGTATACTATGATTGACTTCTTGAATTTGGTGTTAATACTGTTATATGGAATATGGCATAGGTGTTTGAATTATGGATGCGGATATTCTCTAATGGACGACGGCTGAATTATGAATGACGGACCAGACGCTTGTAATTCAGGACACAGCTGAAAAATAGCTTTCACTCCGATACTCATCACATTCTTATACCACTGCATATACAATCGGTATAAGGCACTAGAGCTTCCACATTAGAATTGCATGAATATACATAATAGTGGGCCCCAGTTTTAAGCTACAGTGGATCGTATGTATTATTCATGATACACCCTGGTATCGTCAAAACGATGGAAATGATAATGCCGTTAAAACATAATGACGTTCCTAAGTAGTTTACTGCGAAAGAGCAACCATATGTCTCCTTAGGAGAGTCTCCCTCGGCACCTCACATTTAGACTAGAATATGGAGGATTCTAAGACGTAACATTGGTATCTCAGCCGCGCTTTTATTGCTGAGGTTCATGTTGAAACTATGAAGTAACCACACGACTCTTAGCACCCGCTAAATCGGAATTAGATATGCTAGTCCGGGAGCTGTGGTGACAGATCAGCTGAAATAAGTAACTCATTTGATGTTAATGGATGAGCATCAACGACGTCTGATGGAGTTGATAACTCAACATGGGGTAAACATGGTAAATGCAAGAATACCCAGAAAAACTAACCTGTAATACCCGACATTGATCAGAGAGTCGGAGGTAGTATTACATATGCTCGTTATGCTAACTCATGCGAGTCACTTAGGGGTATGGTACATTACATTGAAAAATATATTTTGTGTATGATATTATAAAGTTGATGTTTTTTTTAATCCAGAAAATTACAAAATAAGCTTCGTCATGAAGATTACAAAATGAAATATCAGTGTCGGAAAATATTCAATGGTTGACGGTTGATTAAAATGTGTTCGTTGGCCTATTGTCTATCACCAAACTTCTGTACATATCGTCTGAAATATAATTTTCCAGATAAATGTCCCAAGAATACCAAAATAGGCCGATATTGGATTTGTATACACCTGGATATTCCTTTGGATTATTTCTTCCCAGAAAGGAATTTCTCAAAATAAAAATTGGAATCGTCTCTCTTGTCATGAGACTTAGCCCATTTTTGTAAAAAAAATATAGGTATAAAGATGATGTACCACCTGGACTATCGTTTTTTCTTACAAATCCAGTGCATGAGAGTGGAAATACATGCCTCTCTTCGAATTTCCATGCGGCGCTCAGGACGACCGTGCATTCAATTGAGTGAAAGTTTGCGTGTCTGTTTCACTATTTGGCGTAGATGTAAAATACACAGAGCGATATAGAATTAAGCTTCATCTCTCATTTTACCCAAATAGTTATTTTTAACTTGTTTTTTTTCCAAATACGAAAATAAAAGTTTTGAGTGATCAGTGGAAATGATGATCGTTGAGGCGATCTACTCGACCTACTTAACCTTGTGGGTTTCCGAGTGTGAAAAGTAATAGAAACCAAACGTCGGGATATGACTGAAATAGTGTTGAAAGCGACGTCAAATCATATTCACTCACACACTCCTGCACAAAATGGGACACATTCGGGTCGATAGCTCTTCAATGTCATTATGAAGAGGGCTGGCAGAGATCATGCATGTGTAGTTTTCTTTTTTTTTTCTTTTGAAAGTGTTTAGTTTTCTTTGAGAGAGGGAGATTAACGAGGAGTTGATGTCCTATTTGATGACATTACTTCTGAGTAGATGTTTCAGCAGTGTCCAGTGTGAACATTTTAGCCCAGAGCGATCTGGGTGTGACTGCGTAGTGACACCAACACAAGTTTAATCTATTGTCCATATCAGGATTCGGAATTGAAATTAACTTTTATTTCAGGAGCTAATAAGTTTATTACAGTTTCTTACAGAGAACCTTGAGGTCAATCAGTTTTACAGATGACCCTTCGTTGTTGGTGGCAGTACACGTATATTTGCCTGCATGTTGCCTTTTCAGATCCGAAATTAAGAAGATTGGTTGTGAGGCAATGGCATCTGATTTAAATCTCCATTTGTAGAGAGGTACTGGCATTCCATCTGATTCACAGTGAAGAGTAACGGGAGATCCCTCTACAGCTGGGTAGGGTGGTATCAAGTACACGGACAGTTCCTGTGGGGCATCTGTAGAAACAGACAAGATTTCGAAAATGAAATATATTTATGGACCCGTGATGGTAGCAGCTTATCGTGGTCTTAAAAGGAAAACTGAAATTTATATTTATTTATTTATAAGTGCGACTGGAACAAACTGTCTTTTTCTCTGGGAAAATTATAGCAATCGGTTCATGTATGCATAAAAACAGTAGTGGTATGTAATTTTAATGATTTCTAAATAGATTAACCCTCTCCGTACCGTACTTGCTCATGAGAACCGATAGAAATTAAATTCATCAATTGCATGACATTGGTCAGTGATAAAGATTTAGGCAAAGAACAGTATTCATGCTGTCTTGCTGACATCACTGAAAAATGTTGACCACTGGTGTCTTGCAAGAAACTCTCTTTTGTGTGTTTTGGTTTTTAAATTTTCATTTCTTTCGATTATTGACGCTAATATTATTTTGTGGACGACGGTTGAATACTGAATTTCTGATCTGACGCCTATACGTGACACGCGAGCATGGATAATTTCCAGGTAACTATTTTTATATACTATTTTCGAATCATATGTTGCATCTTTAGTAACTCTGAGCTTCTCAATGTAAACAAATTTCAATGGACGAGCTTTCAACACTCTTGCCGGGCTGTTATCAAGCGAACGAAAAATAATTTGAAATTGATAATATACAAATGCCGAACTTATTGACCACTTTATGGTCCACCATGCATGTCATCAGATACAAAATATGTTCTGTTGAATTGATAAAGGTTCAATGCTCGTGAATTAAATTGTGTTTACATGGATAAGCCCGGGGATTGTAGTGTTAAAAGTATTTTTATGTTGGTGCATATCGTTGCAAAGTTCGAAGTACCAACTCTGACACAACATGGAGGATTAATAACATATATTAAGTTCCTCCTCTCTAATGCCAGTATAAATACTGTCAAAAAGCCGAACGAGAGGGAGTTAAGGCGAACTAATCCATGTGTTGTGAACGTGCGCTTAATCGCAATGACAATTTGAGCTACTGACTGCTCCCAAACTACCACACTAGTTGAACGCTGACCGCTCCCCAGTGACGTCGACAGACTTCCGCCAGCGTTTCAAACAGAGAGAACAGCGGAGTGCGGTGCAACCCATCTTGACATTTTCAAGTTAAATACTACACTAGACTTGGGTAAGCGGAGTGCGGTGCAACCGTAAATCTTTGTTTTCTTGAGATAGCCGAACTGTTATACACCCTGCGAAGATCCACTCTTCAGGTACATTATATAGATTATTATGCGAGTGAAATTTAATGATGAATAATCTGCAAATTGATATATTTGGATCAAACTCGAACTTCATTTCTGTATTTTCCGCCTTTCGGATGGAACAGTCCATTATGTCATTAGGGGTGAAAGGTCATTGTGTCTTGTAAGTTGTTTTATGATTGGAATTACACCGTTGAATCGAATGAATCAAAGATATCATTTCATAATTGATTTAATGTATTTGAATTATGTGACTTCTTGCCGTAAAACACAGATTATGATCTTATTGTGCACACATGCACACGAACATACACTCATGCGTTTGTTTATGTAATTGATTCGCCCACATTGTCCAGCCTTATGGAATGGATTGTTTCATTTAGGTCCAAATCAGTGCCTAATATTCCCTGAGAGTTATGAGAGTTTTATATACTTACAGTTCTATTGAAACTGCATCCGTTTGATCAGATTTTATACTTACCGTTATGTTCACATCTTGGTTATGGGACAGAAGTCCAATTGATAAGCTATATTTCAAGCTAGACCAATTTCTTTTTCATAGAATTAATTTCATTTAATCGTTTTATGTCGAGTTGATATGATTATGAAGGATCGATTGGCTAGTAATTGATTTGATGTTAAATTTGATTTGGTTAGCGCTTTGAATAACGTTCAAGGGTTAACGTGGTATATGTACATGTATACTTACCGTTCTATGGATGACCAAAAGCGTCACATATTTTACACCTATATTTAGCTGAGTGACGCAGTACTACCGGTCTATTATGTTAAACCTGATCGTTTATATCAGACATGTAATGTGGAATTGTTCTCTAATTCTGATTTATTTCTGTAACATTGCAGAACACACACCAACTCTGTGATTATGATTCGCTGAATCGTAAATACAGTTGTTACAAGAAATCTTCGTCGTTGGGTTTTGTGTTGGTCCATTTCGCCCTTGTTACACCATAGTTCTGAAGAGAGACGGCCTAGAGTGTCGACCTAGTAGACAGTGTGAGGCCTACAAGCTTGTGGTGATTGTGGTTGAAATCGGGACTGTGAAAAATGTCTCCGAACGGTGAAATCGAACTGGAGAATGCGGAGTTTGGCGGTGAGGCTCCAGAGGGGGACCAAGCAAGTACTGTAATGAGGTCCGAGGCTCCGAGTCAGACCAAAACGGTGCTGATCATGTACCAGTACCGAACTTAGATGAAGACCGAGCAAATACGATCATGGCTCGAAGACGACAGCTCCGTGGAAAAATAACGCGGTCGATCAATCGCTTACAAGAAGCTATGGAGGGTCGGGCAATTAACGAGCGGAGACTTCAAAGGGAGATGACTGAGATACGAAAGGACATTTCCGTCGTTTGTGACTTACAGAGTGAACTGTATGATCATGTGCCTGATAGCGAATATATTAGACTAGACAATTGGGAGGCCAGTTTCTCAAATGACAGACACGCTTTTGAGGAAAAGGTGGAAGACTACCTAGCCTCTCTTACGAATTCCGACACAGACCGTGTTGATAACACGGAACATGGGGCGTGAGAGAGTCGTGACTAGAAGTATGACTGCACAAAACGCTTCCGCTAGTCAGTCATCTGTTGTGGGACATATGTCACCTGACCAGACATCGTCGCCTCAAGAACGTGAACTTTCGAACACTTTGTTTCCATCATCATTCCGATCGACAACTCCAAGTGAAACTCAGACCAACAGTGATCATGATAGACTTCCATTTGACTCGTGGATCGATGAACTTACAGAATTCCAGGAAACTGAACTTTCAGGAACGATGCAGGAGATGTCCGTGGCGGACGCTTTGTACCGATTGGAAGGACATTCCTACCATAAAACTCTCTAAATTTGAGGGTAACCCCCTCATGTATGTTGAGATCATTGAAACATTTAAAATCCATGTTCATGAAAAACGACATCTAACTGATGATGGTACAGTTGAAAATGCATTTGACAGGGGAGGCTGAAAGGTCTATTTCTGGGTTTGGTTGTGGGGGTGTGATGTATGGGACAGCTCTGAAAACTTTAAAGGAGCAATTTGGGCAGCCAACCGTAATTGCTAGGGCCTTTATAAGTAAACTGACAAAGGGTCAAAAACTCCTCCCAAGTAATAGACAGGGGCTGCGTGATTTGTCACATGATATTGAACCTCCGACTGATCGTGAGAAGATTTCCAGATCATCTCATATTGAAGTGGAAAGGCGTGGTCACAGAAATCCGTGATCGTGGTGAAACACCAACCCTGGAACACATCAGCAGATTCCTTCGCAAGCATGTAAAGTCTGCTTTCGACCCAGACTTTGGTGATATTGAAACCAGCCAGAAGTCTGATTGGAAAAGTGGCCAAGTCAAGGATCGCAGGGATCGAAGACAAGGAGTACATTCAGCACAGTATTTGACGGGCCAAGGGAAGAAACCGCTGAAGTGCTATGTCTGTGGTGAAAATCACACGGTCCCGGATTGTCTGACATTTAAAGACTCTACTGTAGCTGAGAAAATCCAGCTAGCTAAGGACCATCAGTTGTGTTTCAGTTGTTTAATTCGAGATCACCTGACACGGGATTGCAGGTCGAAGAAGCCGTGCGACCGGAATGGGTGTACCAAGATGCATCACCCATTGCTTCACTCTGATCCGCCATGTGCAAGTAGTGCAATGCCGACATTGGACAGAGACGGTATTCTGCCAGTCGTGCGACCCAGTCCGGTTTCGATCCAGCAGTGGACGCGTTCGAATTGGGAATGTGCTCGTGGACAGTGGTGCAGGGACCACGATCATCAGAAAAGACTTTGCTGTAGGTTTAGGTTTACAGGGCAAGCGTGAACATTTGGAACTATCAGGAGTAGGTGGTGAGAGGCTAGATCAAGGCGACAGCCGAAGGGTGAAATTTTGGATTTCTCCAGTAAGTGGTGGGGTGAAAATGAAATAGAGGCTCATGAGATTGACAAGACTGTTGTTAGTGTGCCCCCAGACAGACCATGGTTAGCTTCATTTCCACATCTAGCCGATCTCGAGTTCTCCCACAGGCAGGTCCGATAGACCTTATTCTCGGTGTTCAGTATAGCCATCTCCATGTGGATCTGGAGACCCGACAGGGATTGCCCTTCGAGCCTGTCGGAAAGCGAACTGAGTTAGGATGGATTGTAATGGGAGCAGATAGTGGCAAAGAGTCTACAATTGCTTCAGTCAGTTTTGTCCAGAAGTGTCCGGACATGGAAGCATTCTACGACCTGGAAACTCTTGGGGTACGTGCTCCAGATTGTTCTTGCCCAGAAAGGGTAATCTCCCGTGACAACAAGAAGGCTATGGACATGTTTGAGACTTCCTGTCATAAGGAAGGAAGTCGTTTCGTGATTGGGCTTCCATGGAAGCGAGACCCAACCTTGCTTCCAGACAACTATCCACTGGCAGAAAAGAGATTGTTGTCTCTTGAAAGGAGCTTGTTGAGAAAACCAGAGAAAGCCAGCCTGTACAACAAAGCAATGGACGAATATATAGAGAACCAGTGGGCGGTTCCATTGACAGCTGAGGAGCTGGAAGCCGAGACAAAGCCTGTATATTATCTGCCGCACCATGGGGTGCATCGACCAGACAAGCCAAGCACGCCGCTTCGAGTGGTTTTTGATCCAGCCTGTACATACAAAGGAACTTCTTTGAACTCATTCCTTCACAAAGGTCCATGCCTCATAGGAGACCTTCTCGGTGTCTTAATTCGGTTCAGGGAAGACAATGTTGCTTTCGTTGGAGACATTTCAAAAATGTTTCTACAAATCCTCTTGACCAATGAGGATTCACAGGTGCACAGATTTCTGTGGAGATCTCTGGTGACAACTACACAGCCAACGATCTATCGCTTAACCCGAGTGACGTTTGGTGATAAGCCATCACTGGACATGGCGAGCTTCATCATGTTGAAGCTGGCAGATGAATTCAAGTTGAGGTTTCCAGAGGCTGCTGCGATTCTTCAGAGAGATCGTTATGTGGACAATCTAATCCATTCTTGTGGGTCACCAGCTCAAGCGGTTGAGCGAATGGAAGGCTTGAATGACATCCTGGCGAGTGGCAGCTTCCGGATTAAGGAATGGTTCTGTTCGTCGGAGGAAGCGGGTATGCACATGAAAGAGGATAAGCCATGTGCCATGTCGACGGGTCCTTCTGGGGCCGAGAACCAGCAAGATTTGAAGTCGGTTCCAGGCATTGCTGTTGACAAACAGGATAACGTGTTTGCTGGGATCCGAGCTCCGATACACTCTGCTTTCAAGTCAAGGACTTTGAGCCAGATATACTTACCAAGAGGACTGTGCTTTCCAAACTCTAGCTTATGGCGCCGTAGCATACCTTCTGTGGCCTACTCCAGATGGGCCAAGTGTTCGACTGGTGTCTGTCAAGTCAAGAGTCGCTCCAAGAGAGGCTACTATCCCTAGACTGGAGCTAATGGCTGCAATGATAGCTTCGAGATTAGCCAAGACAATACACAATGAACTCAAGGAGAAACCTACTGTGATCCTGTGGTTCGACTCCCAAATCGTTCTCCATTGGTTCCAATCTGATTCGATCACATTGAAGGCTTTTGTTGGGGTAAGAATCGCAGAAATCCAGTCGACGTGGAGTTCTTCGAGTTGGAGATTTGTCCCCACCCATCTCAATCCAGCAGATGACTTAAGCAGGGGTGTGCGAGTCGAGGAAATAGGCGGACGGTGGATGAACGGACCGGATTTCCTTCAGCGACCAAAGTCAGACTGGCCTGAACAACCACCATTTCGAGCACCATTAGAGGATGTTGAGCTAAGAAAGCCCAAACCTATTTGCACAACTCAGAAGGTTGCAGCGCCAATTGATTGTCGGACATTTTCTGATTGGGAGAGGCTCTTGAGGGTAACCTCTTACTGTCTACGATTTGTGCATAATCTGAAGTGCAAACTAGTTGACCCCTCGGAGATGATGAAAGGCGATCTCTGTGTCGAGGAAATTAGTGAAGCTGAGAACTTCTGGATTCATGCAGCTCAGGCAGAAATCAGTGACTGGACTGATAGATATCGGGATCTGGCTCCATTCATGGAGAATGGAATCATCCGTGTTGGTGGCAGACTTGGGCGGTCGACTTTGCCATTCGAGCAGATCCATCCAGTGATACTTCCTGCATCAAACCAGGTCTCAAAGTTGATTTTTCGGGATATTCATTATCGTCAGGGACATCCAGGTTCGGAAAGAACATTATCTGACAGCAGGCGCAAATACTGGGTCGTAAAAGGTCGCAACATGGTCGGAGAGATCATTAGAAACTGTGTTATCTGTCGCAAGATGCGGCAACCACCCCATGCGACTTTAATGGCTGACCTTCCCGCTGAGAGATTAATGCCTTTCTCGCCGCCATTCACGACTACCGGAATTGATTTATTTGGACCCTTCAACCTAAAATATGGGAGGAATAAGACAAGCAAAGCCTGGGGCGCTGTGTTCACATGTGGAACAACTCGTGCTGTTCACCTTGAAATTGTTGACGGTGCATCCACACAGGCCTTTCTTCAGGCATTACGCCGCTTCGTTGCCAATCACGGATGGCCAACGACGATTATATCGGACAACGGCACGTCATTTGTAGGAGCCCAAAATGAACTGCGAAGGCTTTTCCAAGAAGGTAGAAGTTGTATTCATGATTTTGCCGTGCTTCATAGAGTAAAGTGGATATTTATCACGTCGCTGAGCCCCCACCAGGGAGGGTTTTACGAAAGTATGATAAAGCAGGTCAAGCAAGCTCTACAAGTTGTGGTCGGCCAACAAACGCTCACATGGAATGAAATGACAACGATGTTTGCAGAGGCAAAATGTCTAGTAAATTCAAGGCCATTGGGGTACAAGTCTAACGACCCAAATGACCCACAACCTTTGAACCCAAACCACTTTATTCTTGGTCCAGCCTCGGCAGAAGTTCCTCAAGGCCCATATCAGGAATCCAGAAACTTAAACAAGAGATTCGAATTTGTACAGTCGTTAGTGACTCAATTCTGGAAGAGATTTGTACGAGAGTACCTTTCAACCTTGATGCGCAGGTCAAAGTGGGTGCTGAAAGGACGGCAGTTGAAAGTCGGAGACGTAGTCTTGCTAACAGATCCGAACGTCGCACGGGGAAAATGGGATCTTGCACGTATTACAAAGGTGTTTCCTGGCCACGATGGTATCGTAAGAAACGTCGAGCTACAGACAAAATCTGGCATCTACAGGCGATCCATTCAGCGGTGTTGTCCCATACTGGAATCTACCGACGACTAGCTCCCAACATTTTGGGCCCGGGAGGATGTTGTGAACGTGCGCTTAATCGCAATGACAATTTGAGCTACTGACTGCTCCCAAACTACCACACTAGTTGAACGCTTACCGCTCCCCAGTGACGTCGACAGACTTCCGCCAGCGTTTCAAACAGAGAGAACAGCGGAGTGCGGTGCAACCGTAAATCTTTGTTTTCTTGAGATAGCCGAACTGTTATACACCCTGCGAAGATCCACTCTTCAGGTACATTATATAGATTATTATGCGAGTGAAATTTAGTGATGAATAATCTGCAAATTGATATATTTGGATCAAACTCGAACTTCATTTCTGTATTTTCCGCCTTTCGGATGGAACAGTCCATTATGTCATTAGGGGTGAAAGGTCATTGTGTCTTGTAAGTTGTTTTATGATTGGAATTACACCGTTGAATCGAATGAATCAAAGATATCATTTCATAATTGATTTAATGTATTTGAATTATGTGACTTCTTGCCGTAAAACACAGATTATGATCTTATTGTGCATACATGCACACGAACATACACTCATGCGTTTGTTTATGTAATTGATTCGCCCACATTGTCCAGCCTTATGGAATGGATTGTTTCATTTAGGTCCAAATCAGTGCCTAATATTCCCTGAGAGTTATGAGAGTTTTATATACTTACAGTTCTATTGAAACTGCATCAGTTTGATCAGATTTTATACTTACCGTTATGTTCACATCTTGGTTATGGGACAGAAGTCCAATTGATAAGCTATATTTCAAGCTAGACCAATTTCTTTTTCATAGAATTAATTTCATGTAATCGTTTATGTCGAGTTGATATGATTATGAAGGATCGATTGGATAGTAATTGATTTGATGTTAAATTTGATTTGATTAGCGCTTTGAATAACGTTCAAGGGTTAACGTGGTATATGTACATGTATACTTACCGTTCTTTGGATGACCAAAAGCGTCACATATTTTACACCTATATTTAGCTGAGTGACGCAGTAATACTAAACCTGGTCGTAATGTTAAACCTGGTCGTTTATATCAGACATGTAATGTGGAATTGTTCTCTAATTCTGATTTATTTCTGTAACATTGCAGAACACACCAACTCTGTGATTATGATTCGCTGAATCGTAAATACAGTTGTTACAAGAAATCTTCGTCGTTGGGTTTTGTGTTGGTCCATTTCGACCTTGTTACACCACCATATCTGTTTCCTGATTCAAATATAGTTATCATATTACTATAACCAATTGCGTATTTATATGTAATTATGTTCAATAAACCGTGTGTGTGATTTCGAACCGGAAGATTTTTTTTAGATAATACTCACAAGTTATAGTTATAACAGCCGCAGCCTCGGGGCCATCTTTCTCGCTGTTTTTTGCCGAACAGGTTATTTGCTTACCCGTCATGTTCTTATTTGTGCTAAATAAAATACTACTAATGGAGCAGTTCCCCGACGTTGTTGATGATTTGGAGGCAGGTGGTAGCATCCACGTGTAGTTAGGGCACGGATGGCCATACGCACTGCAAGTCAGACTGACTCTTTCCCCTTCAGATAATGTTATTTTTCCCTCCAGTATTTTATTAGCAGAATCGGCGAGGAAGACGCTCTGTATAGGTGCTGAAAGTGAAAAAGTGAAATACATGTAGAAAAGGATGCCCATTGCTTCTCGCAATAAATCAGTAGTATATTTTAATCAATATTGGCATTGTTCAAGGACGCCACCAAGGATGGTGGAACTTTGTTGAGCACTTCGAATTTTGGACAACACGTCGTTGATGATTCTTAATTGGATGCGTGTCAGGCCAAACTCTCCTTTGTTCTAGATATCACGCCTCGGTTTTCATTTAGAAATATTATAGCGTCGACCATATTTTCTCCCAAATTTTCAACATTAAACATTTTCCTGTCCTGTGGAATTAGGTGTTACTTGATTGTTGTAACTGTACAGGAAGCGAACGTTTACAGTGTTTGACATGCGATTTCTCAGCGATCGTTCGTATTGTCGTCAAATTTCAGCTATATTAAAAATATACAGAAAAATGAAGAGAAATGACGTTTATGAAATATGTATCTCAGTTATATTAGAAAGAAGATTGACTTCAAAATGGCATAAACCCACTCTTGATATCACCATAGCTCTTTCAAGAAAAGTGACCTCTTGTTCTACCTTCATGGATGTACCTTATGTATATTGTTATTGAATTACGTTGTGAATTTCTAAAATGATAATTTCATTTAATATATAATGATCCTTAGAAATTTCGGGATCTAAAATTAGTTATGCAAATACCATGTAAGCACGTGCCAGTTATTATTCGGACTTATCACAAGTTTAATCTCTTCGGCAAATTGTTAATACACGGAACATGAACAATGTCATTTGTAGGATTCTCCTATACACAGAATCGAATCTTCTTTCGTCAAAGTGAAACTGTTACAATGAATTCGTTCAATTAATTTCCGTCGTTTCAGGGTAGACTACAGAAGCAGCTGCCGTTGAGAGAGAAATGACATTCACTCGGGCATTTGTACAGCAGTCCACGGTCCAACAATTAAATCGTATGATTAAACGTTTTGATCCGATAAAGTCATAGTACAAATAATCCACCTTACATGGGGCATGTCGAACGTGGTTCGCCTTATTAAATATGTCCTTCTGTAGTATATCTATATCGTGATTTGGGCAAATTGGTGAATATTAATATGAATGAATATTACCCCGTTCGACCTACGTGTAAAATCATCCTATGTATTCTAGAAATAGTTAAAGGAAAGGTTCGGGTTTGGTAAAGCTAGTAGTAGGTAGCCCGCATCCGTCCGGTAAAGTGCCTCACTGCGCATGCGCAGGATTTATTTTGGGGGCGTGGCTATGTGTGTGCGCATGCGTGAGATTATGCAAATGAGTTATATGCAAATGAGGTCATTGGGTATATTCAAGATGGCGGCTTGTTTTAGTATGGGAGGGTGGTTTGGATTCAAGATGGCGGCTTGTTTTAGTATGGGAGGGTGGTTTGGATTCAAGATGGCGGCTTGTTTTTGTATGGGAGGGTGGTTTGGATTCAAGATGGCGGCTTGTTTTAGTATGGGAGGGTGGTTTGGATTCAAGATGGCGGCTTGTTTTAGTATGGGAGGGTGGTTTGGATTCAAGATGGCGGCTTGTTTTAGTATGGGAGGGTGGTTTGGATTCAAGATGGCGGCTTGTTTTAGTATGGGAGGGTGGTTTGGATTCAAGATGGCGGCTTGTTTTAGTATGGGAGGGTGGTTTGGATTCAAGATGGCGGTTTGTTTGTGTGTGTAATGGGTTTTTCCCCAGCCCTCATTTGCATATGTTCTTTTCAAGATCCCCAGCATGTCACTCGTTGGATTCAAGATGGCGGCTTGTTTTAGTATGGGCGGGGTGGTCGTGTTCAAGATGGCGGTTTGTTTGTGTGTGTAATGGGTTTTTCCCCAGCCCTCATTTGCATATGTTCTTTTCAACATCCCCAGCATGTGACTTTCCCGATGCCCATTGTTTGTGTGTGTTAGGGGTTTTCCCCAGTCATCTTCATTTGCATATGTGTTTCAAGATGGCGGCTTGTTTGTGTGTGTTAGGGGTGGTCGTTTTCAAGATGGCGGCCTGTTGTCCGCTGAAAATATGCAAATGAGGTCTTTGGGTGTGTGTTTCAAGATGGCGGCTTGTTTGTGTGTGTTAGGGGTGGTCGTATTCAAGATGGTGGCTTGTTTTTTGTAGGTTAGGGGTGGTCGTTTTCAAGATGGCGGTCTGTTGTCTGCTGAAAATATGCAAATGAGGTCAATGGTCTATAAAAGGAGAGTTCATTTTTAGGGGCGAGGGTGTATTCAATCTGACTTACCTGACCTGTCTCCCAGCCAGCCAGCCAGCCAGCCAGTCAGCCACGCAGCCAGCACAGTCATCCATTTACTTTTCTCGAGTAAGCATGAGACGTGGAGCGGATTTTCCCTTGGACCCAGCCGCACCTCCGGTTGAAGTCTTGCCTGAAGATGTACGTGTCAGGGCCATTTATCAACGACACTGGGCTACCATACGCCATTGTTTTCATCGTGATCGTCCTCTTTTGGACTTATACAATTTTCGCCTGGAGGACCGCACGTATCTCACTACATATGCCGAGAACATTTTCAAAGATCAGGTGACAGCCTATAAGTTGAATGT
>JAVTVY010044399.1:0-20202 GCA_036873755.1 Hanleya hanleyi | reverse complement strand
TTAATTAAGTCTCGAAGAATGATCTTGCCTTGAATAAGCACAGGTGAGACAAATCCTAACGTATTAAACAGACTGTTAACTGTAGACAGTATTCCTCGCCGGGTGTATGGTTTCTCGGCTGAGCTCACTTGTATCATGAATGAGTCAGATTTTAAGTCCCAGAACAGAGCCAGACTGCGTTGAACAGGTAACACATCTGTACTGAAGTTGAGATCATTCAGGTCTTTGGCACGGTCATCAGATGGAAAGGTTTCCATGAATTCTGCGCTGTTCGAAGCTATCTTGTGAAGACGTAGGTTGCCTTCTGTGAGCAGGGCATTTTGAGTTCTCTTCGACAAATCAATCGCTTCATCTGTCGTTGCAAGTGATGCGAGTACATCATCCACGTAGAAGTTGTTTTCTACAAGATCTTTGACGTCTGTACCTTAGACGACCAACATCAGTGAACCTGGTGCGCGTGCGGTTAAGGTTCGAAAATTTCGCGCGGATACATGTTTTCAAAAAGTGGTATCGTGCACGGAAACGGACTGAATTGAATCCGCCCAAAAGAATTAGATTCCAGCGGACAAGAAACCGCGATGGAAATATAGATAGAAATATATATATAAGTTCTCTTCCCACTCTCTCACTAAAAAAAGTAGTGGCGTTTAATGAGCAAACGCTGCATTGACAGATTTAACAATATTATATCATTTAAACATTTATTCACATACTGAACTGTACACAGCTATTTTCATATATTAAGGAGGGCAATATTCTGGAATCAAAGCAAGTGATATTTTATGTGATCTCAATTCGTAGAATTTGCTTTTATTCCATCGCGGTTTCTTGTTCTTGGAATGCATGCTTTTGAGCGGATTCAAATTCAGTCCGTTTCCGTGCACGATACCACTTTTTGAAAACATGTAACCGAGCGTAAATTTGGAACGTTTTTCACGCGCGCGCAGTCTACCGTCGTTTGGATTTCACTGATGTTGGTCGTCTAAGGTAAGATTTGTCTTTATTTCGCAAAGATGTCTGAAGTTAATGTCGTAGAATATTTGTAAGATGTCTATCTAGCCACAGCAGAGCTAAAAGCTGGACGAACTCCGAGAAAATCGAGTCCACAGCGCCCCCATAAAATATGTGGGGAATCTGCACCGTTGTTCGCTAATGGGCAATGCGAGCGACGTTCATGATTGAACTAGAGATTTTTAAGTCCATCAGAGACCAGAAAACATAGGCATAACCACCTGTGGGGCTGTTCGTCAAATAATATAATATAAAGACCAATTATCACTCAAAACTCACGTTTTATACTCCCCAAGGCAACGCAAAATCCTTCGCAAATACCGTTGTTGTTGTTGTTGCTGCTGCTGTTGTCTCAGTGTGGCTTCGAATTCGACCATGTAGTGCTGCCTCATTCGAAGTACAACTGATTTAGCTGTGAACGTATCTGTTCGTTCTCTCTCTTCGACGAGCATAGTCGTGACAGATATTTGCGTTAACATCCAATTAACAACTTCAATCACAAAAAAGTTACAAGTGTCATTTCTGATCGGTCCTCTGCAAATTCTTCCAACCTGTGCAGACGTCACAGTTGATGTGCGCGGGAACGATTCCCCCACCAGGGGTCGCCTAGGCTAATTCTCCAATATTCGGAGATGGAGGCATTCTCCTTTCTGCACAAGGGCGGTACCTTTTCCTTCAAACTTTGCTACGCGACAATATATAAAACACTGACCAGTATTGACATATGTCAAGGTTATGTGCAAGAGTAGATATGCGTTCATTTCCTCGCACATCTACAGGTATGAAAGTGGATAATGTATGTACCAAAAAGATTTGTAGCAATATCTGTAAGTTATTTATTGTTGTTGTTGTTGCTGTTGTTTTTAGATTTTACAACAGTCTTGAAAAAATTGCAATAATTCACAATTGACTTTTGATAGAGAACTTCATGTATGCATAGGCCCGCCATTGAGTGTCTTCTGGCTGTGTCCACAACAATGAAATGAAAACTTTGTCAACTACACTATTTGTGCACCAGATAATTTGGACACATCAGACATTGCCATAATTGGTTGAGGTAAAAAAATAGTAGGCTATAGGCTACAGTCTATAGGCTCGATTAAATTTGATTAATGTTTTTTTTTCTTGTAAACTGAAACCATAGTACCCCCCCCCCCCCCCGCTCCCAGTTACCTTCTATTTAAAAGCATATATACACAGGAAAAAAATATCCAATATTAATCAATTAATTTTTCAATTTGAATATGCAATATTTTTCTCCCAATTTCTATTAATCCAACTTTTACCCCTCAGCCAATTCTGCCCAGAGGTATTGTCATCATCGTGTACGTCCGTCCGTACAAAGGAGCAAAACCGTGTTGGAAACTTATTTACCTAACTGCGGTCTAGAAGCCTATCGAAATTGAGTTGCCTCGACCCGTGTTTTACAGACGTAATCGGAACTTAATTTCATGATATATTTTTTTAGTACAGCCGCCAAATTTTGAAAGCTTATTTATCTACTTGTAGTTTAGATGCATATAAAAATTAGTTTCATCGACCCTTATCATATTCAGGTTTGTGCATTTAATGTATATGATCTCAGGATATTTTCTTGTTAAATAAAACCAACATGTTACTATGACTTCCCAAATTCACATCACACAGGGATCTCAAACCCTCGGGGGGAAAGCCGAGGGGTTTGAGGTTTTAATTTTTGTATACAGGTACAATTGTCTTCAAATGAAGTGTGCATGTACAGCGACTGGCTGGATACTTTTGGTTTTGATTTGCAGTTAACCAGCCTACTCATGATCATTAAATCCTGAATTATTTAACATTGTGCCATATATGTCAATTTTATCCAGAAGATTCTCTGTTAAATTTGTTTTCAGAGGGGTGAACATGAAATACAATAATACATGTACAGTACACAGATCATTATGATTCTCTAACATATCCCTTAATATGGTAGGGCTGAAATTCAAGCATCAAGGCTGGACATCCGAAGTCTATAAATTCTGTGCCGGAAGTCTATATATATTACCATATTACAAGGTCACTTGAATTGAGGGTTGGGTGATTGCCTTTAACTGCCCATTAATATTGTACCTTGCATAAACCCCACTAGCTAGTTTCAGTACATTGCAATTTTAGAGGAAGATTAATGGCATTAAAAAGCCATTAATCTTTCTCACGGACCCATTAATAATTTTAATGGCAAATGCAGGCCATTAATTTCAGCTTCATGCAAATGTTAATGGCAACTATAGACCATTAAAATTTGAGTCCCTGATATCCAGCGCAATTTAATGGCAATTTGTTGCAGTGTGCCATTAAGTTGAATTTTTAATGGTATTTTAATGGGACAATATTTTGCCCATTAAAAATATTGGAACAAAAATTAATGGTGGAATTTGATGGATATTCGCATATTAATGGCATTCTAATGGCATTTTAATGACTTTTTAATTGCCCCTCGGCCAACTTTGGCCTAGGGGTATTGTCGTCATCATGTACGGCTGTCCGTACGTCCGTACGTCTGTACGTCCGTACGTCCGTACGTCCGTCCGTCCGTTACCGCGATATCTACAGAACCGTTTCATGCATGGCAACCAAACTTGTTACATCTATTTATCTTCACGTAAATCAGAAGCCTATCGAAAATGAGTCATCTCGGACAATATTTTGCAGTTATGCCCCTTTTTACAAATAAAAATCCATTTATGATTTGTTATTGTGATAATTTCATAACCGTTCCATATACGACATCCTAACGTGATACAGTTGTTTCTCTTGACCTGAACTAGATGCCTATCGAAAATGAGTCGTGTCAGAAAGTATTTTGCAGAGTTATGCCCCTTGTCCATTTATGATTTGTTATTGTGATAATTTCATAACCGTTCCATATACAACATCCTAACGTGTTACAGTTGTTTCTCTTGACCTGAACTAGATGCCTATCGAAAATGAGTCGTGTCAGAAATTATTTTGCAGAGTTATGGCCCTTGTCTAATAAAATCCACTAATTCCTATGTTAAGTTTGCATATTATTTCTATATCATGTTTGTATACTATCACATTTATGTATTGATTGGATGACTGATTTATTGATTTATTCTCTTACACAATGCGAAGAACAAACGTATATCTAGAGTGTATGTATTTATTCCAGAAACAAATTAATTTAAGGGGAGGAAAACTTCTTTTTTTTTCAAAGATAGTATACACTTACAATACCAGGGCTAAATATTTCTTCCCACAAGCCAATCAATTGGTAGAGACACCCTTACATTATAATAGCTGGGGTTCAGAGCCGAGGGGTTTCGATAGCGCAGCTTCATGTTGACATTCTGTGCAGTAGTGATATGAGCCACTCTCACAGAATTTTACAAATGTGACGACAGTCACGATTTTCAGGCTGATTACATCTTTGACTGAAATTTTGTTGATATTTTACCAATAAAACTTACCTTTACCAGCCCAACCACTCAAGCTTGCATCACCCCTCACCCATCCCAAACAATCCCCCGGCTTGATTCTGAGCATGTGCAATGGCTCCAAGTAAATATGTCAATCTCTGGATCATTTGTCATGCACGAATGTTGATTAAAATGAAAAATATTTCCATCAATAAATAAAAAAAAAGTAGATATATCCAAGTGTATATTCTCACGAGTTAACAATTTCATAGGTATGATGGATTTCAAGCACCACGTATTTGATTCATATGAAACATATTCATGGTCATTAACATGCCATGAAGTTAAATAATCATTAAGTGACATGGATCGTAATGGCCATTAATATTGTAATACATGGGCATTGATTACCAGTTAGCTGGGAGAAATGTATTAATGGCCATTAGTCGTGAATCTTCAATGGGCATGAAATGCTTATCCATGCCCATAAAACGCTCACTCAATTTCATGCCCATTACTTTTTAATTGCCAAAAGATGAAATAGTTTGAACACTGGCGGTGAGAATACACAATCATGATTGGTTTGTTATCAAGTTTAGCACGTCGTTCTTGTGTTTAACGCATAGATGTTTGACGGATTATGGCGTGAACAGCCCTTCATAACAGAGTCTACAGGCTCTAAAAGCAGTGGAGTGTTCGCGAGTGGAACAGCGTGATGTAGTGTTCAGAACAACTTCTGATTTGCCCACTCGATGAATTTCAAATCTGTCAAATGGGACTTTCCAAGCAGCAGAATGACGATGGGAAAGGGGTCGGAAAGGCCTGTAGCATAACTGAACGAAGAACGACAAGTTATTTATTTTCTTTTTAAACGTGCCTTTCTTTCGAGACATCTTTCGTATTCGCTATGGCTCTAGCCGTTACATATGATAGGGGTTGTGTCTCTAAGTTTACCGTTCGAAAAAGTTATTGTCATGAGAACTCGCACCCTTTTTCGCTGTAAACGATTCCTGAATGAATGATGAAAGATAAGCTTCAGTACACTTAATATCTTTGGCAGCCGTGTCCACTCCAACTATAGGGTTTAATTTTCGTTTCGGCAACTGTTTAGCGCGAGAAATGTATATCCGTTGCGGCGAGTACTATCAAATTGATGCAGATTGTTTCACTCTACATTTCGGTCAAGGTATTATTACAATACGTATTGAGGGATTGAGCACCGCCAAGCGCCTAATGTCTCAAGTTTAAGAGAAGAAAAAACATTTGGGGATATAGGGCTTCGTGATTTATTCATACAGCACCAGGGACTAATACCCATCGGTGGATTTTACAGACAAAGAATAACAACAACAAGGTTCGGGCATACTAGAATCTGCGCGGAGACTAATATTAACTTAACTTAACTATAGACATTTTGGAAAAAGTCTATATTGAGTTGAGGCAGACCTCACTTTTCTACCAAGGCATGTTTCAGAGTGTTAACTAATGGATTCATCATTAGCATGTTTAGCTAACATCGGCTGGAGGAGTCTAATTTCCATTGTATTGAATAATTGTTGTTGTTACAGCCATGCCGGTCCGTAATGATATCATATCAGCGGACCCCTAGCCACATATTGCCAATTCAGTGTATGCAGCCAGGACTGAGTTGCACATCGTTACTAGGACAGACATTCAGTAGCGTCCTTTTCTTCGTGGCCAAACAGGACAAACATGTATAATGACGGGTTGTACTATTACCCAGCGGTTGCCCAGCCGATTCCCAGCCGACATATATTTGTTATTCACGGCATTATTCTGAGAAATTACAACTATTAATGCATTCTGTTATATTTATACAATTCTGCTTTTATCTAGTATATTTTCAGGTAAATATCGGGTCCTGAAAGGCCCTTATTCGTCGATTCATTCTAACACGCATAAAACTTTGAGAATCAAAGATGGCGATATGTAAATAAGAAGGCGTCGTAGGCTGCTGGGGTAACCGAGATGGAGCTTGACAATGTGTGTTAGTCCCCGCCCACTAGCTGATGAGGCCTTCTTCTTTGCGACATATCGATACATGTTCGTGTTATTAGCGGTGCATGCGTATTGAAGCGTTTCTTGCACTTCATTCATGTTCAACATTTGAATGTGATAGGAAGATAGTGATATGTCTTATTGCTATATATGTGTACTTGCGCTGCAGGAATGAGCCAGAAACTTTGTGTCGGGGGATATAATTATATTTGACCTGTTTACAACCCGTTAAATGCCATAGTCATTCTATATTTTGTTGGCTGAGTTCAGGTTGTTAACGTGCATTCAATGATATTTTTATATGGCTACATTTCATTGGTTGATTTAAAAAAGAAAGAAAAATATTTTGAAAGAACAAAAACAAATTTTGAACCTTGTGACAGCTCAGGGAAAAAAAAGAAGAATAAATTGACAAATTGGGAAGCTAGATATTTTTTTGTACTATGAATTCTTTTTTACCATATCCCTTTTACCATCTTTACAGCTCTATAGTTTTCGACGACATTGTTCTTAAGATACAAGATGATTGTTGTGTTTTTATTTCAGCGGGACTAAATTGTCTGTCGTGATTGAGAGGACAGTGGAAGACTTAACAGTAAAACTGGAACCTCTTCAGCGCCAGGATCATTGGTGCAAGATGATGGGATAACGTACTCGCATTCTGCAAATGTATCTTAACAGTGAAGTCAGAACCAATAGCCCAGTATGCGGTGGGAGAACAACAAGGTTGTGTTGAGCATGATCCATGTGAACAAGTTCCGGTAAGCCTTGAAACACAGTTGCCGATTGGATTAAAACCAGATCTACAAAACTTTCTCCCCATTCTACTTGTCGCTTATGTACATGTAGATCTGGCATCAACACCCTCATTCCCTTGTTCTGAGTACTGATCAATTACAGATCATCTCCACGATTTAGGGATCATATATGTCTACAATATCAAGCCCAGGCCACAACTACGTGGGAATGATAGGTTGACCTCGTGAACACAGGCATACCTCCTTGAATTGATTGATATATCTAAATTCTTTTGATCTTAACAGTACATCATCGCGGTTCCAGAGAATAAAATATAGATTCGATGAATCAAGATAAAACATACGAGATGGTTTATAAATATACCGTACACCTGTTGTCCCCTCCCTGCAGAGTGAAAATGGCCAGACTTTTGACCTTGACCTGCCAAAAGCTAGATCTTTTAACACTGCAAGATCTGGTTTTAATTACATGCAACAGTTTTTACCCCTCGGCCATTTTGGCCTCGGGGTATTGTCGTCGCCATGTACGTCCGTCCGTCTGTCCGTACGTCCGTACAGGAGTCCGACCATCCGCCCGTTACCGCATTTTAGGCAAAACTGCTTGAGACACAACCACCAAATTTTCAACACATACTTATCTAGTGCTAAGCCAGACGCCTATCGAAAGTGGCTCCCCTCGGCCGATATTTTACAGAGTTCTACCCCTTTTCAGATATATTAATTTCTGTTTCTGTCCTATATGCCTGAATGTAAGCAGCTATATCTGCAGAACTATGTTCGGTATAGCTACTATATTTTGGAAACTTATTTATTTTGTTGTATTCTACAAGCCAACAAGAGATTATTCGCCTCGGCTTATGGAGTTACACCCCTTTCGGATGTAGTAATCTCCGATTTTGTTATTTGTAGCTGAATGTTCAAGTTATTTCTGCAGATCCGTGTTCGGTACAGCTTATTCGTCTTGGTTCTTATTTCACAAAGTTCTAAGTCAGATGCCTTTCGAAAGTGGCTCCCCTCGGCTCATATTTTACAGAGTTATGCCCCTTTACAGATATATTAATTTTTATTTCTGTCCTACATGCCTGAATGTAACCAACTATATCTGCAGAACTGTGTTTTGTATAGCTACTATATTTTGGAAACTTATTTATATTGCTGTATTCTACAAGCCAACAAAGGATTATTCACCTCGGCTTATGGAGTTATGCCCCTTTCGGATGTAATAATCTCCGATTGTGTTATCTATAATTGAATGTACAAGTTATATCTAAAGGTCCGTGTTTGGTACAGCTTATTCGTCTCGGTTCTTATTTTACACTAGTGCTAAGTCAGACGCCTATCGAAAGTGGTTCCCCTCGGCCCATACTTTACAGAGTTATGCCCCTTCTATTTATGTCCTATATGCCTGAATGTAACCAACTATATCTGCAGAGCTGTGTTCGGTATTGCTACTATATTTTGGAAACTATTTTATATTGTTTTATTCTACCAACCAACAAAGGATTACTCGCCTCGGCTTATGGAGTTATGCCCCTTTCGGATGTAATAATCTCAGATTTTGTTATCTGTAGCTGAATGTACAAGTTAGTCTGTAGATCCGTGTTCGGTACGGCTTATTTTTCTCGGTTCTTATTTTACAGAGTGCTAAGTCACAAGCCTATCGAAAGTGGCTCCCCTCGACCCATATTTTACAGAGTTATGCCCCTTTACAGATATATAATTTTTCTATTTCTGTCCTATATGCCTGAATGTAACTAACTACTGGTATATCTTCATCATCCCATATAGAACTATCTCTTCCCCAATTCACACAACACATGGGTCTCTATCACTTGGGGAAAGCCGAGGGGTTTTGATTAGATCAATCTCATATGGTTCTAAAGACTCCTGGTGGAGTATGCTACAAGATTATATTAGATTCACAAACTCTACATGTATGTAATTATGCAAACAGATTTTCGAAGATGTATTCAATAACTGATCGTATTGAAGTGGAAACAAGTGTTGATATAAAAATAAGGCTGATGATGTTTTCTATTTAATTTAGTCCTTCGTCAAGAAGTGTTCTGAAGACGAGCCGACACGTGTTGATGATTTTTTCTCTGATAGACCTTTTCCTGTGGTCATGTACACGATAAACATCATGACAGCAGAGAAGACAAAACTGCCCAACGAATCTTTTAAAATTTTGCGATCCAGAAACGGACAATAAAGCAAGGACGACACCTGGAAGACTTCATACTTGTGAAAAGCCATACAAATATTCGCTCTGACTAAACAGGTTTTCGCAGAAAGGAGACGTAAGGAAACATGAAATAACAGACACTGGTGAAAAGCCATACACATGCTCACTATGTCTACAAGGTTGTTCATGTAAAGTAAACCTAGAGGAACATGAATGAACACATACTGATGCAAAGCCATACAAATTCTCACTCTGTCCATATAGCTGTTCACAAGAGGGACAAGTAATGGAACATGACAGAACACACACTGCTAAAGAGCCATATAAATGTTCACTCTGTCCATATAGCTGTCCTCGGAAAGGGCACCTGGAGGAACATGAAAGGACACATACTGGTGAAAGACCATATAAATGTTCACTCTGTCCATATAAATGTTCACGGAAAGGGCATCTAAAGGAACATGAAAGGGCACATACTGGTGAAAAACCATATAAATGTTCACTCTGTCCATATAGCTGTTCACGGAAAGGGCGTCTAAATGAACATGAAAGGATACATACCGGTGAAAGACCATATAAATGTTCATTCTGTCCATATAGCTGTTCACAGAAAAGGAAACTCAAGGAACATGAAAGGGCACATACTGGTGAAAAACCATATAAATGTCCACTCTGTCCATATAGCTGTTCACAGAAAGGGAATCTCAAGAAACATGAAAGGGCACATACTGGTGAAAAACCATATAAATGTCCACTCTGTCCATATAACTGTTCACGGAAAGGGAATCTCAAGAAACATGAAAGGGCACATACTGGTGAAAAACCATATAAATGTTCACTCTGTCCATATAGCTGTTCACAGAAAGGGCATCTCAAGGAACATGAAAGGGCACATACTGGTGAAAAACCATATAAATGTTCACTCTGTCCATATAGCTGTTCACGGAAAGGGGATCTAAAGAAACATGAAAGGGCACATACTGGTGAAAAACCATATAAATGTTCACTCTGTCCATATAGCTGTTCACGGAAAGGGCATCTCAAGGAACATGAAAGGGCACATACTGGTGAAAAACCATATAAATGTTCACTCTGTCCATATAGCTGTTCACGGAAAGGGCATCTCAAGGAACATGAAAGGGCACATACTGGTGAAAACCATATAAATGTTCACTCTGTCCATATAGCTGTTCACGGAAAGAACATCTAAATAAACATGAAAGGACACATACTGGTGAAAGACCACATAAATGTTCACTCTGTCCATATAGCTGTTCACGGAAAGGGATCCTAAAGAGACATGAAAAAACACACACTGGTAAAAAACCATATAATTTTCACTGTCCATATAGCTGTTCACAGATAGGGGATCTGAAGAAACATAATATGACACATACTGGTGAAAAGCATAAACGTTCTACCGCTGTCCATGTTGCTGTTCAAAGATGAGAAAAAACAGGAACACGAAAAAAGCATAATAGTGAAAAGCCATAGAAGTGGGCCTTGCATAGTGCGCGTTTATGGCATTTTGACATATTGTTTAATATACTGAAATGGGACATCTTGAACGAGTAATAAATGTTTTGTAGATTACAGCGAAATATTATTGGGGTTCAAGGAGTCTTAAGATCATATATAACAAAATGCTTGCTGAAATACATACGAAAATGCAAAAAATAGACCTAAAGTCCAATGTTCAAAGTCCGATGTGATGTTAGACTAGAAGCATAAACAGTATAAAAGGTTATTTTTCTTTATGAAACGCAACAATATTTTTTTGTCCAGTATTAAAAAAATTGCCATCACACTCAAAGCAGCTAGAGGAGATTTTACCATGTGAACGTCACTACTCCTTTGTTGTTTACTACACAAGATCAACATCGTTTTGGTGGATCGAAAACATCTCTCCTTTTGCATCTTGCAATGGAATGCAGTTCCTCATACATTGTAGACATGACAACACTAAACTGTGAACACACAATAACCCGTGAACACAAAATAACCCGTGAACTCACAATAACCACGTTCACCGCTGGCTGTCACCATATGGGTGAAGTGACATTGAGACCCCCCCCCACCCCCACTCCCCTTCATGTACACACAATAACTCGTGAACACACAATAACCCGTGAACACACAATAACCCGTGAACAGACAATAACTCGTGAAAATACAGTAACTCACAAAGACGATAATCCGTGAACACACAATAACCCATCAACACACACTAACCTATGACCACGCAATAACCGATGAACACACATTAACCGATGAACACACATTAACCTGTGAACACGCCAATAACCCGTAAACACCCAATAACCTGTGAACACAATAACCCGGGAACACCCACACATGCCGAACCGACACGGGTCCCTGTCCCGCTAGTGCAAATGTGAAATAACATTGAGTGTGACATTAAACCGAAATTCCCCCGTAAACACCCACTAACTGGTGAATACACAACAACAAATGAACACACAATAACTCGCGAACACACAGTAACCCGTGCTGGTCAAAAAGTTCGATGCTGGTGTGTGTGTGTTCAATGAAGTTGAAAAACTTCATTATGGATGAATGAATATACACAATTATGTTAGTTACATGTACAGTGGAAGGCACAAGAATTACAAATTGCATTCTAAACGAATAATAACTTTACCCAAGCCACACATGCAGGCTTATCTTCACTGTAATAGTAACATAAAATGTTACATGGTACAGGCAAAATATAGCTCATCTCTGTGTTTACAATAGTATACTGTAATAAAATGACATATCTTTATGATGAATTCCTCAAAAAAGGTACATTTACTTTGTTACCAAATGAAGAATTTGCTGAATCTTTCATAGAATTTACAGAGGAAAATAAAACGAATTTCATCTACAGTACTGTTACTATTACATAACTGGCTACCGCAGAACATTCAAATTTGGATAAATTATTAATTTGATATTTCTCATTTTTATAGTCTTGCACGTAACATAGGTTCTCAAATTTAGTTGATCTAAAATAGAGATTGACCATAGGTCAATAATTTTATTGTGTAAAATAATCTGCAAATGTCTGAGATTACGTGTCAAAATATTATAAAAAATTATGATTGATACCAGCGTCTAACAAATTTTTTTCTAACTTTTGCTTATCAATGTACCAAGGGGTCAATCAGCTGAACCAGATTGGCAGCAGTATTAAATTGCATATTTTCATAAAATATAACACTGTGGTGTTTATCATTTTCTGTATAATCGATAACTATGTTTACAGTTACAAATATGTATTGACTTCTTGGTTTCCTAGGCCCCTACTTATCCTAAAATGCGCAATTTTGGATTTACTGCTATTAATATGAAATCTCCACTTTTTGTGCCATTCATTTACAATTAACATCCAACAATTTCTGAGGATCTTCATTATGAGAAAATATCTACATGTATATCCTCAGCATGCGCTTGCACAGAGATCTTTTACTATTAATGTCATTTAGTTATTTCTTCAAGTAAACCATTTGTATGAAGAGAAGCAGCTTAGGAGACCGGGCTTCGCCCTGCCTAACACCTGAATATACAGGTCGAATATACAATACCTGGTGTATATACGATTACTTGTATATATAATGTAGACATTCGTCTTTGCTATACCTGTAGGTAATTGTACTAAGATTGTTTGTCCATTATGTAGTAAGCATCCCAATAAGATAATCAATAATAATATGTTTTGACTCGTCTACGTTGTCCGCAATGTTCTTCATTTCATTCAGTTGTAAACTGCACAAGTATATCGGATCAGGGGTTACGTAATATCTGTGCTCTGTCTCTCATGAGACGACTGATATGCAAATAGGTAGAACTGTTCTGCAAAGAAATGTATATATACTTATTAAATATGTATTGTATAATTCCTATTTAGAGATTGAATTGACCGCTAGTGGTGGTCTGTAGAAACAACGTTCATTTTGGACAGTAACGGTTGTTGAGCGTTACATAAACTGAAGGATAACTGAAAATGCCAACATATTTCTGTGTACACCACAAGAAAAAAGGTTATGATTCATCACCGTGTAATAATGATCGTCATCGCCCTTTAACCCTACCTGGCCGGGGGGGGGGCGGTAAGTGCCACCCCATACGTCATATTTTCGCTATCTCTAAGTCTAGGGGACTGAAGCTTACCACACTATATCTTTGGGTCAAGCACTACAACAAAATGTAAAGAAATCCAAGATGGCCTTAGCAACTTTTCTAAACAAAAAAGCAAACAACAATTTGAAGAAATTTGACGAAAACATTACTTTTCTCGTACTCCACATGGCCGCTATTTTGAATTTGCCCATGATGCTCTGCTCGGGAAGTTATGCGAATAGGGTCAAAATGACCCCAATATGATAAACTATAAAGTCACAGAGTTTCAGCTCTCCATTTATTATCGTTGTGGAGATAGCACAGAATGTTTGGTAGTGGAGAATTTTACCTCCCCATCCTCCTCAGGCCTGGTAGGATTAATGAGAGAGGGAAGGGAGGGGGAATGAATCAGAGGGTGTAAGTAGTAGGAAAAGGCTAAATTGCCTCCCATTTGCGGAGTAATCACTTCCGGTTGTGCGAAGTAATGCCTTCAGCCAATCAGAAGCGAGTATTTTCACCCGGTGCATTATGGGACATATCCAAGATGGCGGCGTCTGCCTTCTGGTTCAAGATGGCGGCACGTATGTTCAAGATGGCGGCACATCCGGTGTCGAAAACTGGCCATTTCGTCGGGATGTGATCACCTAGTGTCGAAAACTGGACCCTGTATGGGTCCCGCTAGACGTTTTGGGGTGTAGGTGGACCACGAGTGGTCCAATGGAGTCGTATGAGGTATCAAAGTGAAGCATTCGTGAAGGGGCATCTGATGGGCTGGGTGTGAGATTGAAATATCGGCATTCTGCGCATGCGCGGTGGCCAAAGGGTATGAAAATAGACGTTTTGGAGCTAGGGGAGCCCCTATTGGTCCAATGGGGTCGACTGAGGTATCAAAGTGAAGCATTCGTGAAGGGGCATCTGATGGGCTGGGTGTGGGGTTGACATATCGGCATTCTGCGCATGCGCGGTGGCCAAAGTGTATGAAAATAGACGTTTTGGAGCTAGGGGAGCCACTAATGGTCCAATGGAGTTGTATGAGGTATCAATGTGAAGCATTCGTGAAGGGGCATCCAGTCATGGGTGGGTGCATGTAAAATTTTTCATGAAAAAAAACGGAACACGGACTTTTTCGAAAAATCCCGGAAAATGCCTATAAGGGGTATGGGGGGTATATAGGTCGCCGGGCTTAACGGGGCTTGCCTATCAATAGAGTTATCTCTCCCTAGTTCCAGGGTGGGTGTATGTAATTTTTTTCCTGAAAAAATACGGAACACGGACTTTATCCTAAATTGCGGGAAAATGCCTATATGGGGTATGGGGGGTATAGGACCATCCTGGGAAATCTACTTCTCGACATTTGCGGTATAGGTTGTGGGGTCTCGTTTTCTTAGTCTCATCAAGATAAACATGATAGGAAGTGTCCCGGCACGAATCGGTGAAATTTTTGAAAAAAGTCACCGAGACCCATATAGACCCATATAGTCCCATAATGGGGGTATAGGACCGATGTTTGTCCCACTGGGAAACCTACTTCTATACATTTGCGGTATGGTTGTTTGGATTTGTTTTTCAGGTCTCGCCATTTAGAACACGATGGGAAGGGTCCCGAAGCGAAACGGTGAAATTTTTGGAAAAAGTCACCGAGGCCTGGGTAGGCCCATAGGCCTATACTGTATGGCTATGGGAGAATAGGCCCATACGGGGTGGAGGTTTTGGGGTCTAGATGAGTCCCTAATGGTCCTATGGTGTCGTATGAGGTCTTATTTTGAAGCTCTCGTGGAGGAGCATCCGACTGAACTAATGGTTCCTCCGTGTTAAATAGTCTGCGCATGCGCAGTCTGGCCCGTAGTATAGAAAGCAGGCATTTTGGGGGATATGTGGGTGTGTGTTTGGGGTAGAGAGGCACCGCTATGGGTCCGAATGGGTCGTGGAAGGTGTCAAAGTGAAGCTTGTGTGGGGTAGAGTCAGAATGGTGTGTTTTTAAGTGCAAGTCGCGTCAATCTGCGCATGAGCAATTGGTTGTAGTAAGTAAAGTGGCCATTTCGGGGCAGTGAAGGAAGGTATTTGGGGTCGAGATGGACCATCCTTGGTCCGATTGCGTCCTGGGAGGTGTCATTTTGTAGTTCTCGGGTTGTACATTCCGATTTGAGGGATGTTCGCGTCATCTGTGACGCCATCGGTGACGTCATCAGTACGAGTAGTAGCAAAAGTGAGCATTTGGGGGCAGTGCAGGAAGGTATTTTGGGTAGAGAGGGGCCATTCTCAGTCCGAATGCGTCGTGGGAGATGTCATCTTGTAGTCCTCGGGGTGCAAACCCCGATTTGAGGGCTGTCCACAGCATCTGTGACGTCATTGGTGACGTCACCAGTAGGAGTAGTAGCGAAAGTGAGCCTTTTGGGGCAGTGCAGGAAGGTATTTTGGGTAGAGAGGGACCATTGGCGGTGTGAATGCGTCATGGAAGGTGTCATGTTGTAGCTGTTGGGGTGTACATACCCATTTGAAGGATGCCCACAGCATCTGTGACGTCATTGGTGAGCTTACTCAGTAAGAGTAGTAGCGAAAGTGGGCATTTTGTCGAAGTGAAGAAAGGTATTTGGTGTAGAGAGGGACCATCATTGGTCTCAATGCGTCGTGTTGGGTGTCATCTTGTAGTTGCCATGGTGGAGACCACTATTTGAGCGATGTTTACGTCATCTATGACGTCATCAGTACGAGTAGTAGCGAAAGTGGGTATTTTGGGGGCAGTGAAAGATGGATTAGTAGTATAAAAGCGCATTTCGAACCCTATTGTCCTTGCGGCGCAATGCACAATGAGTATGGGCGTATGTGTGTGTGCGTGCGTGTGTGAGTGTGTGTGTGTATGGTTGCGTGTACGCGTGTGGGTTTGTATGCGTCTGTATGTATGTGTGTGTGTGTGCTTTCGTGTGTGTGTGTACGGGTGTGCGTGTAGGGCATATGGTACACCAGGCTACCAGGAACTGACCTTTGACCCCTGCGCGCATAGGCGTGTGCGTGTGTGCGTGTGCGTGCATGTGCGTGTGTATGTGTGTGTGTATGTATGCATCTGTGTGTGTATGTGTGTGCTTGCGACTGTGTTTCTTGGATCGGCGCTCTTG
This sequence comes from Hanleya hanleyi, assembly GCA_036873755.1. Classification (NCBI taxonomy): domain Eukaryota; kingdom Metazoa; phylum Mollusca; class Polyplacophora; order Lepidopleurida; family Hanleyidae; genus Hanleya; species Hanleya hanleyi. The sequence continues at coordinate 3,593 of JAVTVY010044399.1, read as the reverse complement.
GAGCTCAAAGCTCGGAAGTGACATTCGCATATGAAATCTGAGGTCACTTACGCTTCCGTTCACGTGACCGGAGCTGACCTTTGACCCCGGCGCGCGCGGTGTAAAGGTTTCCACCGCGGTGGAAACCTTTGTGCGCCGGGGTCACGTGACCGGAACTGACCTTTGACCCCGGCGCGCGCGGTGTAAAGTTTTCCACTGCGGTGGTAACCTTTGTGCGCCGGGGTCAAAGGTCCGTTCCGGTCACGTGAAAGGAAGCGGAAGTGACCTCACAGATTTCATATGCAAATGTCAGTTCCGAGCTCTACATACACACACGCATACGCACACATACACACACGCACACACAAGTTGACCAGTGTTTGGCGGTATATCCCTGCTTGACCAGTGTTTGGTAGTATAGCATGTCTGACCTGTGTTTGGTGTTATAGCCCTGTCTGACCAGCGTTTGGAGGTATAGCTCTGTTTGACCATTGTTTGATGGTGTAGTCCTGTTTGACCAGTGTTTGGTGGTATGGCCCTGTTTGCCCCGTGTTTGTTGGTATAGCCTTGTTTGATCAGTGTTTGGTGGTATAGCCCTGTTTGACCAGTGTTTGGTAGTATAGCCCTGTTTGACCAGTGTTTGTTGGTATGGCCCTGTTTGACCAATGGTTGATGGTATAGGCCAGTTTGACCAGTGTTTGGTGGTATAGCTTTGTTTGACCAGCGTTTGGTGGTATAGCCCTGTTTGACCGGTGTTTGGTGGTATAGTCGTTTGACCAGTGTTTGGTGGTATAGCCCTGTCTGACCAGTGTTTGGTGGTATGGTCCTATTTGACCATTGTTTGGTAGTATGGCCCTGTTTGACCAGTGTTTGGTGGTATAGCCCTTTTTGACCAGTGTTTGGTGGTATAGCCCTGTTTGATCAGTGTTTGGTGGTATAGCCCTGTTTGACCAGTGTTTGGTTGTATAGCCCTGTTTGACCAGTATTTGCTGGTATAGCCCTGTTTGACCAGTGTTTGGTGGTATAGCCCTGTGTGCCCAGTGTTTGGTATTATAAGTCCTGTTTGACCAGTGTTTGGTGGTATAATGACCAATGACCACATTCCGACGAAATGGCCAGTTTTCGACACCGTATGTGCCGCCATCTTGAACATACGTGCCGCCATCTTGAACCAGAAGGCAGACGCCGCCATCTTGGATATGTTCCATAATGCACCGGGTCAAAATACTCGCTTCTGATTGGCTGAGGGCATTACTCCGCACAACCGGAAGTGATTACTCCGCAAATGGGAGCCAATTTAGCCTTTTCCTACTACTGGTGTATTTTGGCGATACGAAGACATACGATTTCAGTTAATTTTTGTAAAAGGCATAGAACCGCCTTGAATCAACATGCTGAATTTTTGTGTAAATTTTCTGGTACCCCCACATGGCCGCCATTTCATTTACCCATGATCCTCTGCTCGGGGCTCATGCAAATTGGCTCAAAATAACCCCAGTATGATAATCTAAAAAATCACGGAGTTTCAGCTTTAAATTATTTGTCGTTCCGCAGATAGAGGCAAAAAAAACAACGCCCCCCCTGGCCTCCCGACCAGGTATAGGTTAAAGGTGATAAAGAAAGGGAATGAACTGTTATTAAGGTGGTTCCCATCGCGAAATTTGCCCGGTTGTCAGCCCTAAATTTTTCACTGTGGGGCACTGGGGTATTGATCGGTAGTAAAACGTTTAAACTATGTAAAATTTTATCTACATTTTTATGCCAAAATGATGAAATATTTTTACGCACAAGGCAAAGAAATCAAAGCCTACTGATACCATTCTCATGGCGTAAGATTTTGTATCTCCTGCTGTCCGATATACTCGGATTGCACTGGGGTTTAAATCGAGGAGCGCTGCTTTTGTGTGCATGGCTCTTGACCAATCATCATCGTCCGCCTGAAAAGGGTACGGCGTGGGCTCAGCATGGCGCAGGTAAACAAGTTCTGTGTTCTTGTGAAATAATTTAGCAAACAGCTTGTTAATTATTTTGCAATATATATACTGTATACATTTCCCATCTCTCTAGTATGCAGATACATACTCTCTGTGCCAATCATAATCGATTCAGAGCGAATGCGCATATACACCGAGTGTTTCTACACAGTGCAATCAGATGATATTACACTGATTATAAAGTCTAAACATGAGAGTACATGTTTGTATCGTTTCTTTGTTTATGTAGCGGGACTCCATTGGACCTTAGTAACAGCGGAAAGTTGAATAAAAATGCATAATTTGTCTTCGTAGATGCCTTTTTGTCAGTTTCTTCTTTTCCCCACTTTGTCGCGAAGGACCCGGTGCGGTTTAGTGATGATTTCATCCTCATGAGGTGCGGTTTGGAGTGCCAATATGAAATATCACATTAAAAAGAAAATTTTACTTTGTTAGAACAAAGTATATTATGTTGACGGATGGTCTGAGTATTTTCCAGGCCCTGGATCATGGTTTGTAATGAAAACATCTTGGAAGCAGTGAGTTGTGCAAAATCGTCTATTTCGAGACGAAAAGAGCATACTTTTTTCTCCGTAAACATATTTACCCAGGCCATAACCAAGGTAAATTTTACCCTGAAGTATTGGTCGTGTCAGTAGTAAGTTGTTGCCCAAAAACGGCTTCATATGTTTACAGAGAGAAACAGATACTATTTTAACCTCGAAGCAAACGGATCTGCACAAATCCACAATTTCAAGATACGGATATCTAAAAAGCCTAAGATCCAGGGCTGTGAAAATACCCAGACCAACGATCGGATAATATACTTTATGCTAACGGAAAAGTTCATTTCTATATGATATTTTGGCACACCAAACCGCTCCTCATGGGGGTCAACACCTCAATAAACCAAGTCAGGTCCTTTGTTGTGCGTATTGCAACTGTCAAGGAGAAGACCCCTATTGCTTTTCAGCTGTTCCTGAAACTGGGAACTTTGTTTCTCACAATTTCCCTGATATGCAAGTTTGTTATTTGGACCTATTTTACTATGATAAAGTGGCTGTCTCCAAAACGAGGCCATAGTTCACATCCCATTTGACCAAAATTTATCACTTTTACCTTTTGTTTTTCTTCAAACAAAACCCTATTTCATGAATTCCATTTTGACGGAATTACAGCATGCCCATGTTTCCATTTCTTCTGAAATTATGTCTTTTCCCCTTACTTCTCATCCTTTACTAAGAGAAGTAGGTTCTGAGAAAAAATGTGAAATGTAATGATTTTGTATATGATCACGTGACATCCGAATTTCAGTGAAATAACCGCCATATGAACCCCTGTTTGCTTCATACATATTCCATCAACACTCGAATGTTGCTCGTTCAAGATGATATTCTATTCCATCCTAACCATGTGCATTACATTATATCTCATGGCTCTGGGTGACGTCATATAAACACGAGGACCTGCACTCCATGACCCCAGCCTCTTCATGACGCTATGCATGGGACTACTTTTTTCACCGCAGGCTTATCACCGGAACGGACGTGACCCTCACCTCCACGTGACCTCGACCGGATGTGGCGTCATCAGCTACATCAGCCGCCATCTGTATTTCAGTCCACCGCCGCAGAAATACGA
>JAVTVY010044398.1:0-21467 GCA_036873755.1 Hanleya hanleyi | reverse complement strand
ATGCGGACATTGGAATTTTATCGTCCGTAGCGTATTTTAGTATCTGTGGAAAACAAATATTTTTATCTCGCGAAAAGTAGAACAGACCGACAACGATACGGGCAAATATAAATGGCACATGACATACACACATTTAAAATACAGACCAGCTGATACAAACAGTTTGACTTATTGGAGTTCATCGTGGAAGCAATATGTAACTTTAACCTGTGTAGTCTAAATGAACACACGGACACCCATAGTGAGCCAACCCCTTCCCCCGCGCTACACGGATGCTATTCGCGAGGAAGGGGACGAACTTCCCCGGGAGCTGACATATCTAGCCACTTTAGACGAGGTTCGGATATACCAGCAACTGGACGAATATGAAGGTAGGCTTAGATTATTTACTTCAACCTTTGACACTGTCACACAGTGAGGTTTCTGAAAGCTGTCATTGTATGTCAACTAGCTGCACCATTCATATATTCAGTTTTGGAATTATGCACGTGTGCGTCTGAAACACTAAAACACTGAATTACGTTTAAGATTTTTCATATGTGATTTGTTTGGCCGTCGGGCGGATTTACATCGACGTCCGATAAGGTTATTTCGGAATTTGAAAATCTCAGAAGCTTCCATCATTTTTTATGACATCCTTTGCAACGGTTTTCAAAATGTCGGCTGAACACTATCTGCGCTAACCCAGTCAAATCAAACCTCGACAGAGATTTGCCTGGGCCTGATGCACCGGTATATCAGTACAGTTTGAGTAACTGCCTGTTCCCGGAATTATCTGATATCTGAATATCTATAGCCGAGCCACATGTCCGTTTCCATACAGCTTGAACTTTGAAATCACCCACACCGCGATCAATGAGGTATCAATGTGAAGCATTCGTGAAGGCGCACGGGGCCTGCTGAGAGAGGTAGGGTGGGGGAGTGAGTGTATGTAAATTTAGGATTTGTCCCGAAAATATAAAAAGCGGAACACGGACTTTACCCCTACAATAGAGGAAAACCTCTATCAACCCTGTCTAGTGGAGGCTAATATCGGTCCCCCGGGCTTATCGGGGTCTGGGTGCATGGGTGGGTGCACGTAAAATGAGAATTTGTCCCCGAAAATATAAAAAGCGGAACACGGACTTTACCCCTACAATAGGGAAAAACTCCTATCAACCCTATCCCAAAGGGCGAATATCGGTCCCCGGGCTTATTGGGGTCTGCCTATCAAGTCCATCGGGTGGGTGCATGTAAAATGAGGATTTGTCCTCGAAAATACAAAAAGCGGAAAACGGACTTTACCCCTACAATAGGGGAAAACTCCTAAATATGCTCTTTAAGTGCACAAAGGTCAATGAGTGCAAGTGTACTACTCTGTATCTGGGGTTAGGATGCGTAGGTGTATGACGTCACTTCCGGTAGGCGTGAATCGGGCGTGACCTTGGGGAACATGTTTAGACCTGTCTGACCTACATCCGGGTACTTTCCTGTGAGTGAGTGAGTGAGTGAGTGAGTGGGATCCGACTGGACTAATGTATCGTCCGTTTTCATCATTTTGCGCATGCGCAGTCTGGTCGTAGTATAGAAAGCAGGCATTTTGGGGATTCGTGGAGGTTTGTTGAGTGATTGAGAGATCATACCTGGTCAAATGGACCGTGTGGGGTATCAGTTTTACATCCGCATCTTACATTTAGGAGTAGTATGGAATGCAACAATTTCGGGGCCCCGAGCTCCGAGCTCCTGCCTGCCTCATCCCCGAGCTCCGAGCTCCCGACTACTCCATCCCCGAGCTCCGAGCTCCCGTCGTTACGCCTTAACGTCCGTCGTTACGCCTTAACGCCCGTCGTTACGCCTTAACGCCCGTCGTTACGCCTTAATGCCCTAACATAACGCCTTGACGCCATGATATACACAGATGAAAGAAAAACAACAACAAGGATGAGAGATGAGAGAACAACAACAACGACACGTTTTTTTTTTCATATGGTTTATTCTCCCCTCCAGTACATCATACCCACGCTGGGGGAGCCGCGTTGGGTATGTTTACAATTCAAGAAGACTATTGTCCAAACAGAGACCGCCATTTGGTGCTGTATCAGTCATATTCGTTCTTACCCGTTACTGCGTTAGATGTATTCTCGGCTGCCCTTGTCCAATCAGAAGTCGCCGTTTCAGAAACTTTCATCTTTGCTCGGTGTGACCTAATCGTCGTCGGGCAGGCCTGGATATTGTTCGGGTAGCATGTCCTGAAAGAGTTGTTTGCGCATCCTGATCGCATTTTCCAGAGCCTCAGTGGGTGGTAGCCCCATATCCTCTTCCAAGTGACGCTTGGTCTTCATGACGGACCTGTGCGTGGGGTCGCCTTTCATTTCAAGCGGTAGTGAGGTATACTGTTCATAGATCGCCATGGCTGTTTTCCTGATGCACGGGCGCATTTGGGTGTACGCCTGTTGTAAGTTATCCTGTCCGGCGCCCTCGATCGCTGCAGCATGAGTATTGATAGCTGCTGTCACAATACGATCCCAGAAGGTAGGTTCTGCCTCACTTTCCTGGTATGTAGTCTGACTATCTGAGGTCAAGCTCTCCATATCAGTATATAGACTCTCAGCAATCTCACTTTCCTGGGATGTAGGCTGACTATCTGAGGTCAAGCTCTTCGTATCAGTAGATAGACTCTCATCAATCTCTGTATCGGCTTCTTGTGCCTCGGAGTCTTCAATCCCATGTGCAATCCCATGGTGCACCCTGTACCCTATAGCCCTACGGGTGCACCAGGTATGTGTGTGTGTGCGCCTGCGTACGATGACGTCACTTCGGAGCAGCGCAGGGTCAAAGGTCACTTTCGGTCACGTGGTCAAAGGTCACTTCCGGTCACGTGACCGAAAGTGCACTCAGAGTTCAAGGGTTAATCGTCCTGCAAAACCCCTTTATCGCTCGTTAAGGCGCTGAGACGGGCGTTAAGGCGTAAGGATAGGGCGTTAAGGTATTGAGACGGGCGTTAAGACGTAACGACGGGTGTTGACGGGCGTTGAGACGGGCGTTAAGGCGTAACGACGGGCGTTAACGGGCGTCACTGCATTTCGATGTATTGGTGGCAATTCCATGAAAATCAGGGCTTCTGAGCTAGTTCACCAGGGCGTTGAAGCGTTAAGCTAAGCGTTGACGGGCGTTACTGTCTATAAATGCAAGTGTATTGCCCAAAACACGCACAGTCGACGTTCAACTGTCAATATGGCTTATACTTGCTCTGAGTGCCAACGCACGTTCACCAGACGGTACGATATGATGCGACACGAGAAAAATATACATGGGATTGAAGACTCCGAGGCACAAGAAGCCGATACAGAGATTGATGAGAGTCTATCTACTGATACGAAGAGCTTGACCTCAGATAGTCAGCCTACATCCCAGGAAAGTGAGATTGCTGAGAGTCTATATACTGATACGGAGAGCTTGACCTCAGATAGTCAGACTACATACCAGGAAAGTGAGGCAGAACCTACCTTCTGGGATCGTATTGTGACAGCAGCTATCAATACTCATGCTGCAGCGATCGAGGACGCCGGACAGGATAACTTACAACAGGCGTACACCCAAATGCGCCCCTGCATCAGGAAAACAGCCATGGCGATCTATGAACAGTATACCTTACTACCGCTTGAAATGAAAGGCGACCCCACGCACAGGTCCATCATGAAGACCAAGCGTCACTTGGAAGAGGATATGGGGCTACCACCCACTGAGGCTCTGGAAATGCAATCAGCATGCGCAAACAACTCTTTCAGGGCATGCTGCCCGAACAATATCCAGGCCTGCCCGACGACGATTAGGTCACACCGAGCAAAGATGAAAGTTTCTGAAACGGCGACTTCTGATTAGACAAGGGCAGCCGAGAATACATCTCACGCAGTAACGGGTAAGAACAAATATGACTGATACAGCACCAAATGGCAGCCTCTGATTGGACAATAGTCTTCTTGAATTGTAAACTTACCCAACGCGGCTCCCCCAGCGTGGGCATGATGTACTGGAGGGGAGAATAAACCATATGATAATAAACCGTGTTGTTGTTGTTGTTCTCTCATCTCTCATCCTTGTTGTTGTTGTTTTTCTTTCATCTGTGTATATCATGGCGTCAAGGCGGTATGTTAGGGCGTTAAGGCGTAACGACGGGCGTTAAGGCGTAACGACGGACGTTAAGGCGTAACGACGGGAGCTCGGAGCTCGGGGATGGAGTAGTCGGGAGCTCGGAGCTCGGGGATGAGGCAGGCAGGAGCTCGGAGCTCGGGGCCCCAAAATTGTTGCTTTCTATACTACTCCTAAATGTAAGATGCGGATGTAAAACTGATACCCCACACGGTCCATTTGACCAGGTATAACCCCTCAATCACTCAACAAACCTCCACGAATCCCCAAAATGCCTGCTTTCTATACTACGACCAGACTGCGCATGCGCAAAATGATGAAAACGGATGATACATTAGTCCAGTCGGATCCCACTCACTCACTCACTCACTCACAGGAAAGTACCCGGATGTAGGTCAGACAGGTCTAAACATGTTCCCCAGGGTCACGCCCGATCCACGCCTACCGGAAGTGACGTCATACACCTACGCATCCTAACCCCAGATACAGAGTAGTACACTTGCACTCATTGACCTTTGTGCACTTAAAGAGCATATTTAGGAGTTTTCCCCTATTGTAGGGGTAAAGTCCGTGTTCCGCTTTTTGTATTTTCGAGGACAAATCCTCATTTTGCATGCACCCACCCGATGGACTTGATAGGCAGACCCCAATAAGCCCGGGGACCGATATTCGCCCTTTGGGATAGGGTTGATATGAGTTTTTTCCCTATTGTAGGGGTAAAGTCCGTGTTCCGCTTTTTATATTTTCGGGGACAAATTCTCATTTTACGTGCACCCACCCATGCACCCAGACCCCGATAAGCCCGGGGGACCGATATTAGCCTCCACTAGACAGGGTTGATAGAGGTTTTCCTCTATTGTAGGGGTAAAGTCCGTGTTCCGCTTTTTATATTTTCGGGACAAATCCTAAATTTACATACACTCACTCCCCCACCCTACCTCTCTCAGCAGGCCCCGTGCGCCTTCACGAATGCTTCACATTGATACCTCATACGACCCAATCGGACCATGCAGCGTATTTGAAGTCTGGGGACTACTTTTCCTCCGCGAAGGCAGACCGCATCACCGCCAGACCGCATCACCGCGAAGGAATAAATGCCAACTAGAGACCGGAACTATAGTGCACACGGCCTCATAGATTTAATATGCGAATGATCGAATCAGGGGAGATAACCAGAAATATGTCAAAAATCATCACGGGCACTCTTCTCTTATATGCGACTCATATAAATTATCGTAAAATACGTAAGAATATGATTGTATGGTTGGAAAAATATTGCGGGTAAAAAAATACAGTACCAAGATGGTATAAACGTCCGAATCATTGCCGAGTTAATCATAATATCCACATCGGTTGACCAATTGTGGATTACAAATGATTTCACCCCGCAAGCTGATATAACTGGAGGTACTGTAGAGTCACGATTCATATCCCATTTTCTCACATCACAGCAGCCAAAAGCAATGTGATACACCCATGTGATACAAACCCTGTATCACACCCTTACAGTTTGCTAACTATATTTTTGGTTATTTTTCAACATTATTTTGATGTGAGAAATAAATTATAACACTCGTGGTCATTTATCTGATTTTTATCACACTCGTTTGATAAAACCCATATGAAACTCGCTAAAGCTCGTTCCATATGGGTTTTATCAAACTCGTGTGATAAAAATCAGATAAATGACCACTCGTAGTGATAATCTATATGTACAGCTCTCACAAATGGGAGTGCCTTGAAGTTTTTTGGCACTGGACAGTGGCACTGAAAACTAATATAAAAGCGATGTAGATGCATCTCCCCACGTAAAACCTGAAAATTTCTGAACATGTTATCCTTAAATCTGTTTCCTGTAGTTTCAAAATTGTAAATCGGTGCTCGTTATCCGTCAATAGGAATTACATGGTGACATATTTGCCCAATCTGTCAATCTGGAATTATCTGGAGATGAAGTTTATTCGATTTTTGAGAAAACCCTTATAAACCCTGAGTTTTAGGGGCCTGGTTGTTGACCGCACCGAATTAAGTGTCCACCTTCCCCTTTTTCTTCATGACCACGACCCCCACCCTTCCCCCTCCTCCCATTAACACAATTGATCAAATTAACAACGGTAATGAGCCCATGTGGGCGTATTTGCCGAAGATATCATGTTCAACTGTGACAACATTTGTAGGGTATCGGTACATGCCATCTATTTGTCAACACCAGCCCACTGAATATGGCAAACCGTTTTGGTATTTATTCATTTATTTTTGATATCAAAAAACTATTTTGGATATCAAAAATTCTTTTTTTGATATCAGAAATTCTATTTTTGATATCAAAAAAAGAATTTTTGATATCAAAAATAAACCGTTTATGTTTGATATCAAAAAAAGTATTTTTGATATCAATTTTTTTTTTTTTTTATATCAAAAATAGAGGACCACTTACACCAAAACGGAAATAATGCGTTCTCCCTTACCAAGATTTATCTTCCATCTTTGGCTTCACCTCGAAAGTGCTACCATACAAAATAACGGATTCACGGACCTCAACTCAATCTCATAAACTCATAAAAATCATAATGCAAATTACATAAATTCTGTCGTTGGTTGTTCATATATTCAAGAGCTATCTTGAAATTTTCCCCTTGTTTATTGATTTACACAATTTCGCCCCTCAGTCCCGCATTTTATAAACACCCGTCGTTTGGCGCAAAAAAAAATGGAGAATGGCTGATTCGGGTAACCCAACTCAGGCTAACGCTGTTGTTAGAAATGTTGTACAAAATGCATTGTCAGCTGTACAGGAGGCGAGAGAATCAACAATTATTCAATTAAATACCAAAACGGCGCACATTTATTTTTGATATCAAAACAGAATTTTTGATATAAAAAATAAAGGAATAAATACCAAAACGACTTGCCATATGGCACGCCGTTTTGGTATTTATTCATTTATTTTTGATATCAAAAATAAACGGTTTATTTTTTATATCACAAATTCTTTTTTGATATTAAAAATACTATTTTTGATATCAAAAATTCTATTTTTGGTATCAAAAAAAGAATTTCTGATATCAAAAATAGAATTTCTGATATCAAAAATAGAATTGTTGATATCAGAAATAGTATTTTTTGATATCAACAATTATCCGATTAAATACCAAAACGGCGCACATTTATTTTTGATATCAAAAAAAGAATTTTTGTTTGATATAAAAAATAAATGAATAAATACCAAAACGGCTTGCCATAACTGTAAGCCAAATACTGACCCGTCTTCGGTATTTTCTGTTTTGGTTATTAATAACCGACTGAAAATCATGCCGCAATCATCTGCCCTAAGTTTTCTCGACGTTGCAAATAGGCCGGCCAAGAACATGAAATGTAACTTTTGATGGCATTGTTTGTTACAAATGATACCTTGAACTTCAAAGTGGGAGGGAATACCACCCGGATTTTGGTCATTAAAGGTCATTTCGGGGTCACTTTTGAGGTTAAATAAGGTCAAAATTGGTAAAAGTCGTTCCTTACTTAATTTCCATTGTGATGTTTGTTACCAATGGCTATACACGCTAAACTGGTTTTATGTACTGTATGGCTTTAACACAGGTATGGCTAGCTCGTTAATTACTGAAATTGAGTTCATTTTAGGGTCACTTTATGGGTCAAATTAGGTCAGAAAATGCTGTTTTATTTCATATATTTTGTGCTGTTTGTTATTTACTTTTGTATGTAGTATGGTTCACGGTAGGGTGGATACTAAGACAACTTTGGCAATTTGAGGTCAGTATCAGGTCATTTCGAGGTCAAATAACATCCAAAGAGAGGCAAAATATGGGCCTTAAAACAATTTAAAACATTTCTGTGTGAAATTCCTTGTAAAGAAATGGGTATCACATCTGAAGTTGTTCTGCGGGGTGAATTCAGTATTTTTTGTTTGTGAATTTTGGCAACATCCATTCTCTTATAGACTGGACCTTCCCGATCAATATATTTGTTGGTCCGAAGTTTTCTTTCTCGAGTTTGAAGTAGTTTGAGTTAACCCCTTCTGACCTGGGTGATAATAGAGGGTTCGGAAATTTAGTGCCCTTTTGAACATTCGCTGTATCACCAGAATGCTTAAAAATCGAGAGCAAAGACTTTCCGTAGTTTTGGAATATCATATTTGGCTAATTTTGAGCCTATTTCTGTAATTCTAGTGATTAACCATCATGCGTTAGTTCGAAATGGCGCTCATGTGGGTTCATTTATAAATCGCCCTTTTTCAGGTTATTCATATAATCGTCATTATTCTTAGCCCATTGTGCAAATTAGTTAACACAAAGGAATCTCCCATCAAAGCCTAGTTATTTCACCTATTTTGAATCTGCTTGCTTAATTCTCAGCTTAAAATATGATGTTTTAAATGAAAATGGCGGACAAGTGGGGTAATCTGAAAATCACATTTTTCATGTTGCTCGTGTAGTTCAAGGAATTATTCTTACCTCGCTGCGCAAATATATCAAAACCGAAGGATCTCTCTGCATAGCTTAACATTTTTCCCCCATTTTGCATCTATTTACATATGCCAAAAATCAAGATTTGATGGTCAATTTCAAAATGGCGGTCATATGAGGTCATCAGATAATCACACTTTTGGCCGTTACCCGTATAGTTCAAGGCATTATTCTTAGCTCATTATGCAAATTTGTCAAAACCGAGGGATCTCTAAGCATAGTCCAACATTCTATTCCCATTTTGAATCTATTTACATATCCCAAAGATGAAGATTTGATGGTCAAATTCAAAATAACGGCCGTATGCATGGGTTCATCCATAAATCGCCCTTTTTCAGGTTATTCATATAATAGTCATTATTCTTAGCCCATTATGCAAATTAGTTAACACAAAGGAATCTCCCATCAAAGCCTAACATCTTTCGCCTATTTTGAATCTGTTTGCTTAATTCTTAGCTTAAAATATGTTTTAAATCAAAATGGCGGACAAGTGGGGTAATCTGAAAATCACATTTTTTATGTCGCTCGTGTATGCATAGCCTAACATCTTATGCCCATTTGGAATTTATTTTTATATGCCAAAATTCAAGATAGCGGCCATATGGGGTCATATGAAAATCACACTTCTGGTTGTTGCTCGTGCAGTTCAAGGCATTACTCTAAGCTCATTATGCACATTTAGCAAAATCGAGGGATCTCTAAACATAGCCCAACAGCCTATGCCAATTTTGAATCAATATACATATCCCACAGATCAAGATTTGATTGATGGTCAAATTCAAAATGACGTCCATATGGGATCATCTGAAATTCTCACTTTTTCCTGTTCTTCATGTAGTTCAAGGCATTATTCTTACCTCACTGAGCAAATGTATCAAAACTGAAGGATCCTTATGCATAGCCTAACATCCTATATATGTTCATTTTGAATCTATTTAAATATCTCTAAGATCAATATTTGATGGTCAAATTCAAAATGGCGGCCATGTAGGGCCATCTGAAAATCTCACTTTTGGCCGTAGCTCATTATCCGAATTCATCAAAACAGTGATATCTCCAAGCATGGCGACCTGCGCTCTTTTTGAATCCACTTCCGTATCCCTAAGATCAAGATTTGATGGTCAAATTCAAAATGGTGGCTATATGGGGTCATCTGAAAATCATATTTTTTCATGTTGCTCGTTTACTTCAAGGCATTATTCTTCGCTAATTGTGCGAATTTATCAAAACAGAAGGATCTCACATCATAGCCAGACAAATTACGCCCATTCTGGATCTGTTTGCATATCCACAAGATCAAAATACGATGTTCAAATTCAATATGTCAGCTGTGTGGGGTTATCTGAATCTCCTGCTTTTGTTGCTCATGTATATCAGGGCATTATTCTTCGTTGATTGTGCAAATTTATCAAAATCGAAGGATCTCACATCATAGCCAGATAGCTTTTGCCAAAATTGAATCTATTTGCTTAGTCGTCAGATTAAAATTGATAGTTTAATCAAAATGGCGACCATAAGGAGTCATCCGAAAATTCTTCTTTTTTCATGCTATACTGTTAGAATATTTGTGTTCTAGGTACAGACTTGTTTAAATTGAGCAGCATAACGCCATAGCTTATTACATTAAGCCTATTTTTATTCTGTTGGCATAATCTTCAGCCGAAAATACAATTATTAAATTCAAAATGGTGACCCTGTGGGTTCATCTGAGAGACATATTCTCATTTTGCTTTTATAATTCATCTTATTGTGATTACATGGAGCTGAGAGTAGCAATTTCTCAAAGCCAAGCCTCTTCACAAAACAGATCGATCTGACTATTTATGACCCTAGTTTGCTCTATTCGTACAATCATCAGCGAGAACAATAATCATCGACAGACAATATAATGGCTACATAATGGTTACTATGCCTACCTTAAACCCTACACTAACTAATTCCGCCTGACTACCCATTCGTAACAATTAGTATTGTAGGTATTAATTTATAACCGATTTGTACCGATTTTTGATCTCATTTACCAAAAAGTTACCCTAAAATGGTCTTAATTTGAATAATTAACGTGTTATCTATGACTAATTTCAAACCTTACACTAAATACAGTTTGTATACTCATTCGTAAGAATTAGTACTGTGAATATTAATTTAAAACCGATTTTCATCAATTTTTGACCTCATTTGACCCAAAAGTGACCCTAAAATGACCTTAATTCTAATAATTAACGTGTTATCGAGGCTACATCCAACCTTACACTAAATTCAACTGATTCAACTCGAATATCCAATCGTAACAATACTGGTACTGTGCATATAACCGATTTTCACAAAAGTTTGACCTTGTTTGACCCAAGAGTGATCCCCAAATGACATTAATTCTTATAATAAACGTGTTATCTGTGAATATCTTACACTCTACACCACCTACAACTAATTCAGCTTGGATACTCATTAGTAAAAAACAATACGGTGGATGTTAATTTATAACCGCTTTTTATCCATTTTTAACCTTATTTGACCCAAAGAGTAACCCCAAAATGACCTTAATTGACCAAAATCAAGTTGGTATCCCCTCCTAATTTGATCCCTACCACTCAAAGTACTAATTTAGCATGGGTACCCATTTGTAACAAATAATGCCATCGAAAGTTTTTAAAGGCGTTTTTGATGTCCTTTGCCGGCCGATGTTTCCGAGGAAACAAAAGGCCTTAACCTTCAAATTTAATGTTCAGCTGATATTGATACCGAGTTAGGAGTGATAAGTGACACAGCATAAAATACCAGATGACATGATTTGGATATGTGGGTCACTTATCGATTTTTGTTGTCATTCGTTGTTGTTTTATCCTATATAGGTGTATACCTTCTGTGTATACTCAAGCTTGAAATGTGGTCTTGAACCGGGAAAACTGGAAATTTGCCAGCGTTAGATTTAGCCTATTACATGACCAGGTTAATATTTTATCATGAACATTGCTACTTGCTTTTATTTCCATTGCATTATAACCTCTTTTAATACAGGATCTTCGTGGTATTCATCAGATAAATGAACTAAGACTTGATATTTGGAATATCGTGATGTCATTGAAAACTGTTAACCGCTTTTCTCTTGCAGGAAACTTGCCTATGTTTATGTATAGAATACTATGCTTTTTCTTCTTTATGTATTACCCCTCGGCCAAATTCGGCCGCGGGATTTAGTTGCCATCATGCACGTCTTTCAGTCCGTCTGCGATTTTTCGTTACCACCATATTTCAAGAATGACTCTGCCTAGCTAAGATTCATAGCGTCTCCCTTCCCTCACCGCTATGCCGACGACAAATACATTTCCTTGGTGGTAACTTGAACATCTCCATGGCGCACTTATTATTACGTTTGCGCCCTATAACTTGAGAAAAGGGGCCGCCATGAATAAAAATACCATAATCGATGTTGTGATCATCATCCCCTGTATACACGGGGTCTGTTATGACGGAAATGCCCATCTTCTTGACCCTCGATTTCGGGTGATTTTGAGGCTCCATAGGGATAATTTTAACGTCTGTAATTAATTTTTGACCGACGAATGGCCATTTAGTCTGCCATTTCTGTATTTTTATTCATGGCGGCCCATTTTCTCAAGTTAATGAAGGTCCAATAGGGCGCAAAGGTAATAATAAGTGCGCCATGGAGATGTTCGAGTTATCACCAGGGAAATGTATTTGTCGTCGGCATAGCGGTGAGGGAAGGGAGACGCTATGAATCTTAGCTAGACTCTGCCTAGAAATATCAAACTTACATCACACATGTATATGATCGCAGAACGCCTACTGAAAATCAGCGTAACTGACCCAAGTCAAACTGTGTCAATTTTGTTTTCACCATATCTCAAGAATGACTACGAAAAAACATACTTCGCAAATGTATGACCTTGAAGCAGAAGCCTATTAAAACTATAGTATTCTGAGTCACTGAGTAAAATTTGTCCATTCATCTCCAGCTGTTTTCTACCACCATATTCCAAGTATGATAAGGCTAGGCCTTATACATGTACTAGACACACATCAGGGCATCGACTACAGCCAAAATTGTCCTTGGGTGGTAGTGTCATCATGGTATTGTCATTTTCATCCTTCTCTCTTTTCGGTCCATCCTTTATGTAAGGGATCACGAGAGCAATTATTTCACTCCTTTGAATTTTTAGCCATGTGAGATATGTCAGTTTGGCATTTCTCTCCTATTTTGCTACGAGACAAACTAAGTAGTCCCTTGTGTAAATAGAATGCAATTTCCCATGATTCACTCGTGAATTTTAGTCATGTCAGATAAGCCAGTTTGATTTCCCTCTCATTGGCCGACTTTCAATATATGGTTTGGCAGGTAGATCAGTTTGGTCCTCCGCACCTATACTATTCTACGAAGGATAGGTCACATATAATTGTCCCCCTTAGATAGATAGAATGTCATTCTAATTTTCTCCCCTTTAAGATTGTTAGCCATGTCAGTTATGTCTGTCTGGCATTTTTCTTCCATTTTGCTCCGAAACTGACAGGTCATACTGCGTAATCAACCATGGGTAGATACCGATAGAATGTAATTTGCCAAGATTCACTCTTGAACTTTATTCATGTCAGATATGCCAGTTTGATTTTCTTTTTCCTACACTCCACGTTAAAGTTAGACGGAATTTCGTTTCTAATTTTCACTCCTTTTAGGCATGTTAGATATGTCAGTTTGGCATTTCTGTCCAATTTATAGCTTCGAGACGAACAAGACATATTAAGTAGTGTCTCTTGTGTAAATAGAATGCAATTTCCCAAGATTCACTTTTGAATTTTAATCATGTCAGACACGCCAGTTTGATTTTCCTCCCGTTTTCTCTCTATTGAATACCGGTATTTAGATATGTCATATAGCTCGATGATTTTCTCTCCTATTTCACTCTGCGAAGGGTATGCCACATTGGGTTGTCCCCCTTACATAGATGGAATGTCATTTATATTTTTTCCTCAAGACAGATAAGCCATATGGCGAAATGCTTCTTGGGTAGATAGATTGTCATTTCCCAAGATAGTCATGTCAGTTTTGTATTTCTCTCCAATTTCGCCTTGATCAATTTTCTCGTCTTTGAATTATTAGGTACATGCCAGTCAAACAAGTACATGCGTAAAATGTATAATTTGTTTAACCCTCAAGCTCAATATGGCTTGTCTGTCTCGAAGCAAAGTGGGAGAGAAATATCAAACTGGCGTATCTGACAGGACTAAAAATATAAGGAAAGAAAATTAGAATTGACATTTCACCTACCCAAAGGGGTCAACTCAATGTGAAGTATCCTTCACATAGTGAATAAGAGGAGAAAACCAAACTGATCTGACCTATCAATTCACCGGATATTCAAAAAAGGGAAAATGAAAATTTGAGTAGTCCCCTTTGAGTAGGTAGAATGTAATTTCCCAACATTCACTCTTGAATTGTATGCATGTCAGATATACCGGTTCGATTTTCCTTCATCCCACCTCCACATTGAATTGTCTCCCTTCTAATTTTCTCTCCTTTCAACTTTCAGGCATGTCAGATATGTCACTTTGGCTTTTCTCTCGCACTTTGCTGAGTATTCCCTTTGGGTAAATAGAATGTAATATCCAAGATTCACTCTTGAATTTCAGTTATGTCAGATATGCCAGTTTGACTTCCTCCCATTTTCTCTCTCTTGAATACCTGGTATTTAGATAAATAGGTCGATGGAATTCCTCTCCTAGTTTACCCTGTGAAGGATATGCTACATTGAGTTGTCTCCCTTAGGAAGAGGGAATGTCATTTCAAATTTCTTCCCCATTAGTTTTTGGTCATTGGTATTTCTCTAAAATTAGACTTTATAAATTTTCTCGTCTTGGAATTATTAGGTACATGCCATGTACTTAATAGCTTTTCTACTCGAAGCAAAAGCTGACTGACATAACTGACGTATCTGACGTGACTGAAAATTCAAAGGAGGAACTGGAAATGACATTCTGTGCATGTATGTGATGTATTTGTCGCAGGAGAAAGTAAGGGAAACAACTCATTGTAACTCATGTGTCTTTGTAAAATAGGAGAGAAAGACATTCTATCCAAAAGAGGGAAAATGCGAGGGAAATCAAAGAACCAAATCTTGTAAAATGTCGTATCGGACATGACTAAAAATTCAAGAGTGCGGCATGAGTAATGATGTTATATCAACCCAAGCGGAACTATTCAGTATTCAACATGGCTAAAAATGAAGGTGACATTCCATCTAGCTGAGGGGGGTGGGGGGGGGGGGGCAACTCGCTGTGGTGTAATTCTTCGCAGAGCGAAGTAGAGGTGAAACTAGCACGGTAATCTACTATGAGATAGAGCAGATATTTAAACATGTGTGACCCAGCAAAAAAAAAATCGACGGAAAACAATGGAAATAAGTGATAGATTCCAGTAACAGGCCCACAGATTGATCTCCTTTGATCCCTTACATAAAGGAATGATCCTCTTTTCTCATTATTACCATATCTCAAGGATGAACATGCATATAGGTACTTCAAACTTACATTACACATGCATGTGGTCACGAATATGAAGCCCATCGAAAATAAGTGAGATCGATTGTGTTAATTTGTCAGCATTTAATTATCTGAAGAATGACTGCTTATAGCACCAAACTTGCATAACGCCATATTTGACTATACCATAACTCAAGAATGGCTATGCTTCGGCTCAAGAATGACTGCTTATAGCACCAAACTTGCATAACGCCATATTTGACTATACCATAACTCAAGAATGGTTATGCTTCGGCTCATTGACCTTGTATTGAATATATGACTTGGTATTGGAGTATTGTCATCGTTTGCTTGAGTTTGTTATATATCCATCTCGGTCTATCATCATCTCCAGGTCTCAAGGATATACAGGAGTACCAATCTTGAATCACACAGGCAAGTGATCTTGGTTTTTAAACAGTTGATTGTTGCCATCACCTGTTTTTTCTTCAACAATGACTCCATTTTAACACCGCCAAGGCCGAGAGGTTCTCAGTGCATGCTTTGCACGGTTAAGTTTTTCGGTTTGGTGCTAATACTATATAATAATTAGCTCTTTAGACTTTGGACGGGGAATTTCTCTAATAGACGATGGATGACTATTGAACGACAGACTACACGTACTGATATACCAGACTGACATTCCAGATTCATTACGATACTACCTAGTTATACGGATTTAAAGAAAGAAACTTCATGATATCTTGACGACGTTATTGCAAACTATTGACTGATTCAGTCACTTGCAAGTAGCTACTGGGTGTTTCTTTAAATAACAGTGCAGTCTGTATTTCCCGACAGGTAGCTGGTTTTGATGAATGATTGTTGAAAACTAGTCATATTTTTCTCATGGCTTTGTGAATCTGCTCTTCATTCGTGTATAATGTATCTACCAAAATATTTGATATCGTAGCGTAAGCTATGTGAAAAATATTAATAGACGTTTTTGGCCCAAAACGAGTCCATACTACGCTTGGTCATTTTTTTAGAAAAACACTCACGTGACTTGAAAATGACGACATGGATCGTTGCTGCTTTGAGTCCCATTTGTTCATGTTGTGTGACGTATCGAGCAACAGTGGGTCACACGAATGTCAAGGAGCTCGGCGGCAAGTTTTACATGAAATTTCCACGCGGAATTCGGTTAAACTTTAAGGAATTCTAGTCGGTATAATTTATATATTACTCTATGACTCTATGACACTTGGATGTATGTTCCCTGTTCTTAAATTAAATATAGGATAATTATTTTGAGAAAGAGAACTCGAGAACGGAAATCTTTCACTGTCATGTTCATTTTCACGTCATTGAATCCCTGCAGGAAATTTTTCAAAACCACACAGAGTCCCATTTTCCCATTCGAACACTATCATGAAGACAATTCTAGTTTAAGACAAGAAAATGACAATATATTTTGTCGCACCAATTCATCGCCGAATCAATGTGACGGATCATGAAACTGATCTCACATGATCTCACATGCTCTCACATAATAGGGGAGACATATTTTCACACAAAACCTGCCGTTAATTAACGTTCTTGTTAACATATTTCTCACTTTTCCAATTCAGCGCTGTATCTGAAAACTATTCTGGAAAGGAAGAACAGATATTGCATAGCCGACAACAGGGATGGAACGTTTTATTACGCGAAGGAAGGTGAGTGGCTTCCTTGCAATTTGGAAAGTGAACAAATATTTATTTGTATATATTTTCTGGACAAACCTTTCTTCGTGAAGCGCCGATAATATTACTTGATGGGGTTCCCATATGTGAAGTGAGGTGGCCGAGTGGTACAGAGCACCCGCATTTACTGTGGAAGATTTGGTGCCATAGTCTGATGGTCGCTAGTTCGAATCCCACACGAACATCGCCCATCCAGCATAACTATCTGTGCATTAACAGAAAGTGTTAGCCAAAAAAAAAAAAATTATTTCTGCTGCACAAAAGTTTTAGCAATAATTTTCTGCAAATAAATGAACGACTCTTGTCTGTCTCGATTCCTGTTCTTCAAATGTGATTTTTAATAGTTGTTAAATTCTTAAATTAATCAGTGAATGCTTCAGCGACTGCATGAGTACAGGTGTAGCCCCAGCAGGGACCTAATGATACTGTCATTCATTAGGTCCCACGTACATCCTAGCCACCATCGTCATGTAGAAGCCCGAATCGTATAAACAATGATTTAGTTGCTCCTTACCATGCATTTTCCGATAAAACGTATCCTGAACTAGTCCGAATCGTCCGAACGGCCAACATCTGTTGTCTTTTGGAGTGGGTTTCGCCGCCTTTTGTACCAGTCGCCGCTGAAAATTTCAAACAGCTCCGCCATGTTTGTTTCCACGCTGGAGTGTCGACTGCGCAAACGGTGGACGCAATAAACACCATACATGCCAACGTTTGCGCAGTCGACACCCCAGCGTGAAAACAAACATGGCGGAGCTGATCATTTTTTCAAGCGGGGACTTGTACAAAAGGCGGCGAAACCCACTCCAAAAGACAACAGATGTTGGCCGTTCGGACGATTCGGACTAGTTCGAGATATGTTTTATCGGAAAATGCATGGTAAGGAGCAACTAAATCATTGTTTATACGATTCGGGCTTCTACATGACGATGGTGGCTAGGATGTACGTGGGACCTAATGAATGACGGTATCATTAGGTCCCTGCTGGGGCTAGTACAGGTGATGTACTCGTATATATTTTTCAATTTCAGTCAAAGATGGCTGCTCCAGGTTGTGTTGTAACTCTCGTGCCATGGGGATCGATATAGTGGATGACTATGGCCTTCTTCTGATGAAACTGCGCAGACCCTTACGATGCGAGGCAAAGTGTTGGTGGTGCTGTTGTCTGAACGAGATGGAAATAGAGTATCCACGTGGTATTATATTTGCCTATGTCAAGGAAAGGTAAGATGCTAGCTTTACAGTACAGCCACTTGGAGGGCAGTTAGATGTTGCCCTCCATCTTGCAGAATCTCCTTTTTTTTATCAAGACGCAGTTTAAGATGTGTGCTCTTTCGCTTGGGACGAATTTTTTTTATCACAGTACACAGAATCTGGCACAAGGGGTTATGTAAAGAGACCCCCATATTTCGACACCTTAAAACCACCTCTTAAACCACATCCAACCCAGCATAGGTCTTGTTTCGAGAGTCTGTGATCAAAGTTACCTCTGACCTTCCGTATTGCAGATGGACACCTTGGTGCTCGTGGATGGAAATCGTTAGCCCGGAAGGTGAAAAGCTATTCAAGATCAAAGGTGGATGCTCGAGCTGTAAACTTAGATGCCACAATTCTTTGCGGGTAAATTTCAGGTTTCCTCATTTTATTTCATGTCGTTTCCAGATATGTATGTTCCAACATACTCAAATTATATCGAATAAGACTTGCGGTCCACATGTAGTTCATAGATAGCTTTGTTACATGGAGATATATCTCTTCTTCAAACCATAATATGTTAGTAGTCTAAAGATATCATATCAAGAATTAGGGATATTCTGTTTCATTTATATCCTAACAGGACATTTGAAAAATACTGGGTGTCCATTCACTGAAAGAGAAAGGCCCTTTTACATTAAATCTTAGGTTTTTCTCTGCAGCGGTCTTGTCAGTTTTCTTATATATCTCTAGGTCTACGACGCAAAGGACGGGAGAGAAGTGGCAACATACCACAAATACTTCGATGGATTCTCGGATTGCATTGCCAGCATCAACGATTTCTCAGTCAAATGTAAGTAACGGTATTGATCAGTTAATATCAAATCTCCAACGGTTTCATTTTTGTGTTTCACATCCAGTGAGTGTGAAACACAAAATGAAACCCTGTAGGTAAACCAGTGAGGCTCCTCAGCTTTTGATTGTGGATAGGCCCAAAGGACAAGGCCTGATTCAGCGATGAATAGGTCCCAATAAGAAACAACTTCAGTGCTAAAATTGTTTCCATAAGGATATACTTGTTGTATATGTATACTCAGAGTAATTGTTATGCAATATTTGATTGTCTCCTTTTCCAGGTCGAATCCCGCTACTCCGCGCAACGTCCTTAAAATGTAATGAATGCAAGAGGTATTATATCTGAGTGTAGGAAAAGTCCCCCCGGAAAACTTCCCCCTGGAAAGATTCCCCTCCGGCAATAGTCCCCCCTGGAAAACTTCCTCCCTAGGAATTTCTCCCCCCTGGAAATTATCCCCCCCTATCATATATTGAGTGAAACTCAGAGAACAAAATATATGAAAAATGAACATTCATGGTTTATTAAAATATATACTGAAAACTAGACATATATAGCGACAGTTCCCCTCCCCAATCAAATTTAATGGTAAACTCCTTCCAATAAATTAATTTTTAAATAAAACAGACATAATTTTACAAGTATATATCTTTATTAAGGAAATTTAAAAAAAAAAAATTTAAATTCCATGTTAATAATAAATACAGGTTTTACTCATCAGAAAGATCAAAGGATAATATAAATAATAGATAATCCTTTCAGAAGTGGCAATGTTTACTCATTACTACGATAATCTGATAAACAATGGAGGATGAAAATTGCTCATGGCTTTTATATCAAACATCTTCATTCTCCATCCTAATCATATATTGTGCTGTGAAATCAATTGTGCTCATGGATATAAATTAGACCCAAACAAACTTAAAAAAATAAAAAAAATTCTCTTAATAAAGATATATACTTGTAAAATTATGTCTGTTTTATTTAAAAATTAATTTATTGGAAAGAGTTTACCATTAAATTTGATTGAGAAGGGAACTGTCGCTATATGTCTAGTTTTCAGTATATATTTTAATAAACCATGAATGTTCATTTTTCATATATATTTTTTCTCTGAGTTTCACTTAATATATGATAGGGGGGGGGGGGAGAAATTCCTAGGGGGGAGTTTTGCAGGGGGGACTATTGCCGGGGGGAATCATTCCAGGGGGAAGTTTTCCGGGGGACTTTTCCGCACCCCATTATAACTGAATCTACACGGTCCTTTCCACTGTCTACAGACTCCCTCCACCGAATAAAGAGTCGAAACACGCCTGTATAGTCTTGTTCGTGCACTGTTAGTATTGAAGGCGGTATTAGTATTGTCCTGCTAATTTGTCTATATTATGTACTGTACCAATCATAGCTTGTCTGGGATGACAGCCAGTGCAACAGCGTAGAGATAAGGAAGACAAACTTAGCTCACTAATGGAGTGATAAGTTATTGTAGAATGGAACAGAATGGGCCTTGGATTTGAACTTAGTTATCATGATGGACATGTATCCTACCTTCGCATTTAGAGTTCGTACATAGTTACATGCAGATTTCACAAAATTAGCTGTTCTCGCATGTTGAGAGATGTATCACAGTCTGGGCTTCACCTAGCATGTCCCAATCTTTACTGATTTTTTTCCTATCTATTTCAGACAACGAACCAGTGAAGGCAGAAGACAAACTGTTGTTAATGGCAGCTGGATTTTTAGTTGATTTGGTATACTTAGAATTCAGGACATACTGAACAATCCGATGACATACTGTACAATTTTATGAGATACTGAACAATCCGATGACATACTGTACAATCCGATGAGATACTGAACAATCCGATGAGATACTGTACAATCCGATGAGATACTGAACATTCCGATGACATATTGTACAATCCGATGAGATACTGAACAATCCGATGACATACTTTAAACCGATGACATACTGA
This sequence comes from Hanleya hanleyi, assembly GCA_036873755.1. Lineage (NCBI taxonomy): Eukaryota > Metazoa > Mollusca > Polyplacophora > Lepidopleurida > Hanleyidae > Hanleya > Hanleya hanleyi. The sequence continues at coordinate 610 of JAVTVY010044398.1, read as the reverse complement.
CAAATCGGTTGACATACGGAACAATGCGATGGCACAATGAACAAACAGCTGATATTATCGAACAAAGTCGATATTCGGTAGATAGAGTAAAAATGTAATTTATGTATTACAAGTTTCACAGTGATGAAATATATTGCGTTATCCAAGGGTGATATCTTATCGTCAGACAATATTTGTTTATTTTTTTTGCATACTGTACTTCTCTTTACTTCCCTTATGGATTACTATTGTGTATGTTGAATCCGTCGATATTTATGTCTTGATATGGAAATTATACGAAAGAGTTAAACATTTCCCCAGTTGAAAATCCTACTTTAGAGAGTTTGTTTTACGTATACTTGCAAATGATGTACGATTTATGAGTAAAACATGACTAATCGCAATACTGTGTATTAAATAAAGAAAAGCGCAACTGAACTGAAAAACTTTCTTTCGTGACACTCGTTGCTTACTGTGGCGTAGTAGTGTGACAGCATTTCATGTTGCACTGAGCAGGCGCAGGCGAATATACACGCATGCGATGACTTCACGTTCGGCGATGACGTAGTAGGAAGCCCTGCAATCTCTTATTATTATGCGGCGGGTTATAAATGTGGATTGGACGTCACTT